>AWOL01S0042582.1:0-23053 GCA_000715115.1 Nicotiana otophora | reverse complement strand
TCTTGGGGTGACTCGAACTCACAACCTCTTGGTTGGAAGTGGAGGGTGCTTACCATCAGAGCAACCTACCTTGTCAAAAAGTTTAAAAAGGAACTCAAAAGTATTAAATTTAAAAGTAAAGACCTTCTTTATTGATTTAAGCCCTAATTCATGGTTTTTCCAAATTTTTATCTTGTCCGCTAGTCTGCTAATATCTCCCAAAAGCAACGAATATTTAATTTTTTTTGTGGGGATGGAGCACACATATATATAGTTTTCTTCAATTTGTATGCAATTTTACCTGTTTATAAATATTAACTGTCATTATATTATTTTATAAAATATTAAAAATTAAATACCTATGGGGCTTACGCCCCGCGCCTCGGGGCTTACGCCCCTCTGGGGCACATGTAAAATGCCCGCCTTACGTCCACGCCTTTTAAAATACTGATTTCACAAGTTAATAATAATTTGGCCTTGTAAATAATTTAAGTGGGAATCTTACACTCTTTCCACAATCCTTACTCCATAAATTCATGACCTTACTATAATCTCAAACCTTAGAAAAAATAAACAAACAAACATCGTGGCTTGTTTTAGGTGAGATTAATAATGAATCATCGTGATTATGGGTACGGTTCGCGTGGCATGGTCACGATACGTAAATCCCAACTCGAGTGTGCGTTTTACGCGACTTAACCATAACTTCAAATAATTAATAATAAATATGTCGTAAATCGCAGGTGCGTTTTATATGACACGATTCACAATGTGTACAAAAATAATAAGTGTAATGACCCAACCGGTCATTTTAACTTTTAGAACCCCGTTCCCTAAAATAAAACTTTCTGTAGGTGCTTGTAATAATTTATGACTTGCGGGGATGGTTGGTTCGGGATTTGGAAGTGTTTGAGGTGAAACCGGAACACTTGATTCCTTAAGTTGGCCTTAAAGTGCTAAGTTTGACTTCGATAAACATTTTGAGAAAATGACCCCAGAATATAATTTTTATGTTTCCAACAGCTCTGTATGGTGATTTTGGACTTAGGAGCGTGATCGAAATTTTATTTGAAAGTCCGTAGTGAAATTAGGTTTGAAATGGCTAAAATAGGAATTTAAAGATTTAAAGTTTGACCGGGGAGTTGACCTTTTGATACCGGAGTCGGAATCCAGTTCCGAAAATTTTCATAGCTCCATTATGTAATTTATGACTTGTGTGTAAACATTGAGGCCAATCAGAGTTGATTTGATAGGTTCCTCTTGATTAATTGGTTGTACTTGTACTCATTATTTGTTGAGCAATATTAATGGTGTTCATGTTGCCTTGTTGTTTAAATGATTAATAGATTGGTGTTGTTATCACTGCTATTTGTTTTTTATTACTTTTGTATGCTATATTGCACATGTTATTTGACTAGTGAGTGTCTTGACTGTACTTTGTCACTACTCCACTCAGGTTAGTCTTGATACTTACTGGGTACCGACCGTGGTATACTCATACTACACTTATGCACATTTTTGTGTAGAGCTAGGTATTGAAGATATCGGATTCGGACAGAGATTTGAGTATGATCGTAAGGATTCAAGGTAGGACTGCTTGGTCATCGCAGTCCCTTGGAGTCTTTCCATTTTATTGTACTATTAATTTCTTATTCGAACAGTACTGTATATTCGACTCTTGAGATAATTTCATGTATTTAGTTAGAGTTCGTGACTCAGTATTACCAGTCTTGGGAGGTTGTATTAAATTATATGTTTTTTAAAAAATGGCTTGAATTTAGATTATAATCGGCTTACTTAGTCTTAGAGACTATGTGCCATCACGACGCTTGTGGTGGGATTTTGGTTCGTGACGGTACTCAAGAAATATTGATCACTGAAAGAGAACACACTTGTAACCCAAGGGGACTAGATTAAGATTCATATTGAATTCGAACCAGTATAAAAGTTTTGATATCTTTATTTCCTGCATTTTATTCCTGCATTTACTATTATCCTATTCTTATTTTTAATCGACTAATTGGTAAACTAGTTAACTACTTATAAAAAAAATTTAATAAGCAATTCACCCTATCTTATGCTTTCGGTGTAATACAGTATCAGCTTTTTATATAGTAGATGGACTTACACTAGCTTACTTTCTTTTGCCCTAAAGGTTGGACAACAATTTTTTTATTGTATTCTTTATTTTTAGCCTCATGTAAAAATGGATACAGGCGATATTTCGGATTTTTCCTCCATGCTAGAGATAATAAATGGAAAAAAACTTTTTTGAAACTAAATTAAGGAGTGATTTTTGGTTGTTGAACTAAAACTTACTATTCCTTATGTTTTAAACTTTTCATTTCAATTTTAGCCGTTAGAAGGGATACGTTATTTCCTTCGAATTACAGTTTAAAAATTAAGAAACGAAACTTTTGACACATAATTTAAGTATATGGAGAGTACCCGACTAACTATTAATTGTGATCGTCAAAGCATTACATATCCCTCGTTATTTTTGTATCAACGGACAGTTGCAGAGCCAAAATTTTTATTAAGAAGAGTCAAAATATAAAAAAAATAAACTCACCAAGAAGTCAATAAGTGTCATTATATAGTATATATATACATATTTTAAAAAATAATTATCGAGCTATACAATATAATTTTTCGACGAAGGGGTGTCGGTTGACACCTCTTTAGTGCATGTGGCTCCGCCACTCAGAGGCGGATGCAGTGTGGAAGTTGTGGGTTCAATTGAACCCATAACTTTTGACGCGGAGTAGAAAGTTATGTGTAAAAATTTATTAAAATTATAAAAATAATAGATTTGAACCCATAACTTTAAAAATATAATGGGTTCAATATTAAAAATCTTAAAAATTGAACCCATAGAGTTTAAATCCTGAATCCGCCTCTACCACCACCGTCAACAAGGTCTTAACAAATGACATTAATAAATCTAAGATGATACTACATATTTTAAAATTAAATATCTCTTAAATAGAAGACTGTTGAAATTCTCGAAGGGTTGAAAATAGAGGGTGACATAGAACGAGAAGGAGTATTTCATTTAATAATTCAATTAGCAAAATCATCATTTTCAAAGAGAGTTACTTTAAGTCAAGCGGTGACACTTAAAATTTTTGAATTAGAATATATACTAAAAGAAGAAAAAACTCTTCGGACCAAAAGTTTAGTTGTACTCACTAAAGAAATAATAAAATATAACTAGAATGGATATATAAGGAGTTGTAAAGTTGGCTTGGGAGAGCTGTATGCCACATTTATGTTTGTTTTATCTTTATTTCAGACTTCTCTCTCTTCTTTGTCTTCTTTATTTCTCTTTAGTTCTCTGTCATTCTTCCTTCTCTCAGTCGAAAACTTCACAGGCCTAAGTTTGTATAATACAGAATAAAAAATGGCAATAAAGCTGTTTGAAGAGCTCATTGGGTTTGTTCTTAACTGTAAAATTGTTGTTGACTTGTATATGAAATAAAAAATGTGGTCTGAGTACGGTATTTCTTATGAAAATAGTTGTACTAACCATACACAAACAGATTATGCTTTATTGTGCTTCTTTTATTGAAAATTTTTGTTTTGTTTGATTTTTGCCTTTATTAAGGCCTTCTTCCTCATAATCTCCTTCAGAGTTAATCAACTCATAAATTATCACAGCATAAAAGAAACCTTTGGTTTTGTGTCTTGCTCTAGATTACAAAATGAATTGCACCTGCCCTCATAGGATCTCCCGCGACCTCTCCGATGAATTCCCCTGATATTGTTCTCACTGTTATGTGATGACCCGAAAGCTATCTTTAAATTTAATATTCATTTTTGTGTTCTGAAACCTCGAATAACACCATTTAGTATTTCTCGACTTGCATGAACAGTCAGTATATTTTTTTCGAAAAGCTTTTTATATGAAAAATTGATAAAAAGAGAAATAATACTTTAATACTCACTTAAGTTGACTTCGGTCAACATTTTGAACAAACGGATCTGGATTAGTGTTTTGCCAGTCCCGATGGGTCTGTATCGTGATTTGGGACTTGGGCGTATGCCCGTAATCAAATTCGAAAGTCCCTAGCTAGAATTATCCTCATTTGATGATAACTAGAAGCTTAAAGGCTTAAAAATTTTAAAATTTGATCACAAATTGACTTTTATTGATATCGAGGTCAGAATCCAATTCTGAAAATTTTTTATAGGTCTGTTATATAATTTATGACTTGTGCAAAATTTGAGGTCAATCGGACTTGATTTGATAGGGTTAAACATCGAATGTAGAAGTTGAAATTTCTTAGATTCATAAGGCTTGAATCGGGATATGATTCGTGTTTTAGCATTGTTTGATGTGATTTGAGACTTCAATTAAGTTCGTAAGATGTTTTAGGACTTGTTGTTATATTTGGTTGAGGTCCCAGGGGCCTCGGGTAAGTTTCAGATGGTTAACAGATCAAAATTTAGACTTAAACAGCTACTGGAAAATTTGGCCTTCTGGTGTAATCGCGCGAGCTCACAGAAGCGAGCCTGGCATCGCAGAAGCGGACGATGCCTCGCAGAAGCGCGACCACATAAGCGGCACATGCATTGCAGAAGTGGAAAAGGGGAAGGGACAGCCTCGTCGCATAAGCGGACGCTTCATCGCAGAAGCGAAGGCAGTCGTAGAAGCGGAAGCTTCAGCGCAAAAGCGGATCCGCAAATGAGGTTAAGTGTCCGCATGTGCGAAAGCACTAGACAAATTACAAAAACGAGGGTTCCAACAATTTTTGTCATTTTGGACATTTCCAACACGGGTTGAAGCGATTTTTGAGCGAAAATTCACGGGAAAATTTGAGGTAAGTCACTTGTGATCATTGTTAGTTAATAATATTGAATTATTATCGATTATTTCGACTAGATTATGTAACGACCAGGCCGGTCATTTTGAGAGTAATAGCCCCGATCCCCTATTTTCTGCTTCCCCCCTATCTTTTTCTGCTTATGTGACTTGTCGGGAGGTCTTATTTTTGGTTTCAGAGTATTTAGGGACACGTAATCTCTAAAACGGAAGCTTAAGCCTTAAGATTTTGACCGTAGTTGGAAGTATGTGAGGACGACTCCGAAATAGAGTTCCGTCAGTTCCATTAGCTCCGTTGGGTGATTTTGGCCTTAGAAGTGTGTCCGGAATATAATTTGAAGGTCCGTAGTAGAATTAGGCTTGAATTGGCGAAAGTTGAAATTTTGGCGAATTTGGCCGGCAATTGAGATTTTGATATCAGGGATGGATTTGATTTTCGGGAATTGGAGTAGGTTCGTGGTGTCATTTAGGACTTGTGTACAAAATTTGAAGTCAATCGGAAGTGGTTTGATAGGTTTCGGCGTCGTTTGTGGAATTTGAAAGTTTAGAAGTTCTTTAGGCTTGAATCCGGGTGTAATATGTTTTTTGATATTGTTTTGGGTGATTTGAAGGTTCGACTAAGTTTGCATTGGGTTATATGACTAGTTGGTATGTTTGGTTGACGTCCAGGGGAACTCGGGTTGATTTCGGATGGTTAACGGACTTGATTGTGAGTTGATGAAGCAACTGAAGTGCTGCTGCTACTGGTGTAACCGCACATACGGAGTGGGCACCGCAGGTGCGAGCCAGCAGAAGCTGGGAGGGAACCGCAGAAGCGTCCAAGGATGAGTTAAGCAGAGGTCGCAGGTGCGAAGATTTCCCCGCACATGCGATGGTCGCGGAAGCTGGCAGGTGGGCGCAAGAGTGAGATCGAGCCGCATGTGCGATGGGTTTCCCGCACCTGCGATAGGCACATATGCGGTCCTTTGATCGCAAAAGCAGAGGCAACGGATAAGTGACTTCCGTAGGAGCGGGAATGTTTCAGCAGAAGCGGCCCCGCAGGTGCGGATAAATGGACGCAGGTGCAAAAGGTCTGGACAGAAGGTTTAAAAGCAAAAGCTCACGATTTTAGTCTTATTTCAACATTTTAGACTCGTACTTAGGCGATTTTGAAGAAGCTTTTCGAGTTGATTATTAAGGTAAGCTTCTTGTACTCGTTTTCGATCATAAAACTTGTTTCCCCGCTGATTTCCTCACCTAATTAGTGGGATTTTGAAGTAAAATTTGGATGTTTAGGGCTTGAGAATTGGAGAGTGGATTTTTGGGATTTGGATGACCAAATGGTGTCAGATTTTGATAAATGTGGTATGGTTAGACTCGTGAGTGAATAAGCTTTCAGGTTTTGTGACTTTTGTCGAATTTCGAGGAGTGGGCCCAGGGGCCGGGTTGAGCGTATTTCGGATTTTGGCTTATACTTTCGTATTTTTCTTGTGGAATTGATTCCTTTAGCCTATATTAATTATACCGTACTGCTTATGGCTAGAAACGGGGCATTTGGAGACTGATTCGAGGGGTAAAGGCATTTCAAATTAGGATTTTGCGCAGTTTGAGGTAAATAACAGTTTTAAATATTTTTGTGACGGTATGAAACCCCAGATTATTGTATTATGTGAGTATTTTGGAGGTGACGCACATGCTAGATGATGGGCGTGTGGGCGTGCACCGTTGGAATTGGGACTTGGTCCATTCCGTGGAACTGTAAAGTTGAATAACTGTTGTTAGCTATATGCTCTCCCCGTGTTATAGAAATTTGACTGCAAATCATATTAGAAATCATGCCAAAGCTACGTGATGGTACTGTTGGGACCCGCAGAGGTTGCGTACTTGTTGAATTATTTGCTAATAATTGTCTTGTACTCAGTCATAGTTTTACTTGCGTATCATATCTCAGTCTCTTGTTGATTCTTGCTGATACACTATATTATTTTTGTTTGGGCTGATCTTTATGATTTCTGAGAGCCCGAGAGACTAGAGAGGTTTATGACTGAGTGAGGCCGAGTGTCTGTCTGTGAGGTATTGATACTATAATACGTGAGTTGTCCGTGCAACACGTGAGTTGTCCGTGCGAATCCATATATTGATACTATAGTTGTGAGTTGTCCGTGCAGCACGTGAGTTATCCATGCGAATTATAGCGCTTGGGCTGAAAGGAGCCCCTCCAAAGTCTGCACACCCCCAGTGAGCGCAGGTACCTATTGAGCGTGAGTACTGAGGGTTGAGAACCGAGTGATTGAGCTGTTATGATGAGTTGAGTGACCGTTGCCCTGGGAGGCTGTACTTCCTTTCCATTTGTTGATGTACTTAGTTGCTATGTGTCATTGTTGTGAAATTTTTGAAAGATTTATATCCGGATTACCTGAACTTGAACTGTATAAAACTGATTTGACTTAAACTGCCGGATTTGAAAGCATGTCTATTCTTTGCTGGAATTATTGAAAATGAACTGTATTTGTATAGCTCGTCACTACCTTTTCAGTTCCTTATTTATTTTTGTTACTTACTAAGTTGGTTGTACTCACGCTATACCCTACACTTAGTGTGCAGATCCAGGTATTCCCGGTCATAGCAGGTGTTGATATTTGAGCAGCTGATTCCGGAGATTTTTGAGGTAGCTGCACGACGTTCGCAGGCCTTGGCACTCCTTCATTATCTTTATCGCCTTTCAGTTCTTATTCCTTAGATTCTGTATAAGACTGTTCCTGGTATAGATGCTCATGTACTCGATGACACCCCGATTTTTGGGATAGATTGTATTGTGATGCGAAGTTTATTTCTGTTCCACAAAGGATTTCTTAAATATTAATTGCTTCCGTCTAAAATTTCAAAGCTTTTACTATGTTAAGATAGTGAGTAGTGGCTTGTCTAGTACCACGATAGGCGCCATGACGACAGTTGGTTTTTGGGTCGTGACAAGTTGGTATCAGAGCCTAGGTTACATAGGTCTCACGAGTCATGAGCAGGTTTAGTAGAGTCTTGCGGATCGGTACGGAGACGTCTATACTTATCTTCGAGAGGCTGCCGAACCCTTAGGAAAATTTCTCTTTCTTGTATTTTATTGTGCGAAATTGATTCCGCTTGAAACATAACTCTTTGAATTCCTTCCAAGCATTCATGTGCGCATCATGTGAGCGCTCGGTATCAGTTGTGCATCGCCAGTTTGTGATTCCATGGACGAGGTTCGAGATGAGTATTCTGTGTTTTGGTGATGGGCCAGTCTGGAGGACTTGAGTCCGGGATTAGACCGCAGCTTAAGCTCGGTAGTTTCGATTAGAAGAACTTGTGAGTCTGGACTCATACAACCGGTAGTGTCCCTATGAGTGGAAAATTGTGGCTCGATGAGAGGTCAAATGGCCATATGATAAGTATGATGTGACTGCGGGATGTGTTCAGATGAGTTGAATGTGACGAATAAAGTTTACTTGTGACTCAAGACTTTGCTATAGGGTATTTGATTTCTGTCTTGATTTGACGTATAGTCTCGAGCTGTGAGTGTCTTTAACGTTGTTTAATTGTGAAACAAATTAAATTCCGGTGTCTTGTTAATGAGTTTGGACTCAGGAATATTAAGTACTTGTGTAGTAAGTGTGGCTGCGAAAGGGTATAACAAGATGCCAATTTGAGGCTAAGCAAGGGGTTATCTCCTGTAGAGTAATCTATGTAGGTGTGTTCCTTATAATGCTGAGCGGGAGAGTTTCTATTCTACCATCGGAGTGTATGTGTTGGGATTTGAACTTGAATCTAGGTAAGAAAGTTAATTTGACTGTCAAGAGAATAAATGCGACCTTAGCGGGTTTGTGTTACCTGAGCTCGTGAAGCATTTTTGTTGAATCGACTTAGGGATTATGATAATAGTAGAGTATGGGTATGGTGAGTTATCAGATGTTTTATTATATGGCTTTGAGACAAGTGGGGGAGTCTGCTATCTACGATTTGATTGCACGATTATGTGTTGTATTGGTTTTTGCTCGAGGCATACTTGTGGATTAGTTATGACTTGCAGAGGCTGAGATTGAGGATGGATCGAGTAAGGAAATTCCTGAATACAGGCTACATTGCACTTTATGAAAAATATGAAAATCATGGAATAAATAAGTTATTATTTGGAAGAATGTAGTGCGCACGAAGTATGAAATTGATTGGTGATGTTAAGGTAGGGTTACTTATTGGGTATTGTTGTGCTAAGGGGGCATGTGTCTTTCGGCCCGTTTGGGAGGTGCAATTTGGAATTGAGCAAAATGGGTGACTCTCGAGGAAATTTTAATGGGTTGGAGAATTATATATATAGCAATTGAGAATGTTTCCGAACTTGTGTATGGATAAATTATGAGATCTGCATTTGAATGTGTCGTGACTTGCGATAATTTTGTATGACTATGGATTCTACATTTCAGTATAAGAAAAGAAAGACGAATAATTTTAAATTCACATAAGGTATTTTCAGGGTGAGAGTTACGGTTGTGGTATTTATAGGGTAATTATGATGTTGTGAGACTTTACAAAAAATTATAGTGGCAATATTCTTGGGTTTGGTGACCTGCGTGGCTTGGTCGAGTTAGAGGAATTCAGTTCTGATAGCTTGGTTATGTGTTGTCTTGAGTTCCTACGGTCTTAAAATTTATTGTGTGTGGAACTAAGCTCTTTGATTGGGTGAGGTCCCATGATTCATAAAGGAAAGGTAATGTTGTTGACATCCATGTCAGAGTAAGTAAGTGCATTGTGAATAAGGCATGGTATTTGTGAGTCGAATCTTGAGGCGAGGATGTCACATTTGTGTGCTTAAACTATTTTAAAAATTCTTGGTGTAATGAGTTAGGAGAATTGCTTAAAAAGGTCGTATCTATAAGTGTAGTTTGATTTCTCGAGGACAAGCAATGTTTAAGTGTGGGGTATTGATGTGTGGCTATAATTCCATAGTTTCGTACATTATGTGCCTTGCATTTTACATGATTTAATGATAAATTACACTTTATTTTCTCATAATAGAGTCTATTTTATGTGTAGGTGAATTGGAGATAAAAGTAGTGAAAAATGGATACTTAAACGTTGAAAGTGTACTCGAGAACAGTGAAAAGGAGAGACCTGGCGAAGCCAGCCAAAGGTCAGGCTGAACTTGGCTTTAGCCTGGCGAGGCCAGCCAAAGGCCAGGCTGAACCAGGGTTTAGCCTGGCGAGGCCAGCTAAATTCCAGGCGTTAGGCTGGCGACGCCAGGCCTGAGGCCAAGTCCAATTCGAGTTTTGAAGACTTAATTCGTTCCGGGTTTGACTAGGACTCGGCCCACACGTTTAGGGTTTCTTCTACACATATAAATAGACCTAAAAACACCACTTGGAGGACGTGTTTTGCAGCTAGAGGCAAGAAGACCTGGTGGAATCACCCCTTGGGAGTGAGAATCATCTATTTCTATATCTTTTCGTCTTTACTCTGTATTTTAATTATGCAAAATATTTGGGATATTGTTACTATGAGTATGAGTAGCTAACTTCCTAATCTAGGGTTTTGATGGAACCTATTGAAGGATTCCGATAATTGAAAAAATTATAACTCTAGACCTCCTTAGTCATGTCTATAATTTCATCCATGCTAGTTGATAATTTTACCGCTTTATAATATTTGCTAGTTAATTAGTAGAAATAAAAATCAAATCTTTATAACTAGAACATTATTTGAACTTGTGTTTCTTTGCAATATTGAACAATTGTGGCTAAGTCTTAGTTCTCTATGGGATTCGACTCCGGACTTGTAAACCGAATTATATTTGCAATGACCGCTTAGTCCTTTTTATAAGGCATAGTTGGGCGTGATCAAATTTTGGCGCCGTTGCCGGGGAACTAACGGTTTAGTTGTAGGTGTTTATATTGCAAATAAATACATTGCTAGGTTGATAAAGAAACACCTATAGATGTAGGTGTATATATTGCTAGGTTGCAAGTGTGAACTTTTATTTTTGCTTTCTTGTATTTGATTTTTTTTTTGTTTTACTTGTTAATGTTAAAAACACGACATCTTGGAATTACGTGAGTTTTGATGTTGGTAATTCTACTTTTGATCCTCATTATGCATATAGTGGAGGAAACCACCCTGGACAAAATTGTCAAAATATTCCCGAGAGCGAGTTATGTGCACCAACTCAATCTTATGTGTGGAATGTGTGTGATATGTATGGTGGTCAAGATGGTCACTTTCATAGTTGTGCTTATATTTCTTATGTTCCCACAACCTCTTACTTTGATGGTTCTTCTTTTTCTTGTGAAGTTAATAGGAACAAAGAACCCAGGTATGATGACCTGAAAGAGATCAAGAATATGCAAAAGTGCCTTGTGGAACAAAATAGTAAAAGACAACCGCAGATAGAAAGGTAAGAGGAAACTATTCACAACTTGAAAGTTCAAGTGAATCAACTGGTTGAAGATCTTAATGCTCAACAAGCCAATATTGTGAATAGTATCCAAAAAGAGCGTGAATTAGATACAGAAATTGAGGTAACAATAGAGGGGTCCATAGTAGAACACCAACAATCAATCAAACTAGAATTTGAGGATGCTGATGTTGTAGAAGAGATACTTGAGTCAAGCAAAGACATTGATGATACATATTTAGTTGACTCTAGTGTCATTAGTGTTGAGGATGTAGACAGTCCCAATGTTCATGTAGTTGAACGCATTGGTCCACACTCCAAGCATTTTTCCACATTGTGTTTGGATGATGATATAGAAATAGAGTCATCCGAGCCACTTGAGGAGTCAAGGAATGAGGAACAAGGTGCCTGCATTCTGAAATTCTTCTTGCCAGAAAGTCGGGAATACACATCTCATCTAAAGGCCAAGAAGTGCAAAATACTACATTATTTTATTGGGCCAGTCAGATTCATTCCACCACCCCAGGAGCATGATCATAGAGTAGAATCAAAACTTGGGGTCCAATTCATAAGTTAAAAGTGGAGGCAGAAAGTGATTCGTGTCGTGCCGCAACTTTAAATCAAGTGCTTGTTGGGAGAAAACCCAGTTTTACTGCTTTATTTTATTTTTTTATTTTTTTAGTGTCGATTTTTGCTTTTCTAGGAGCATGGAAAGCAAAGCTATTGGAAGGATGCAATAGCAAACCAAATAGTTGGAACTAAGTGTGAGGTAACCGCACGAAGGACCAAGCCTGAGAGAAGTCTGAGTACCCCATGCGTTGCTAGTGCTTCGGCCTTTGGCCTACCAGAGAGTTTTTTTTTTACCCTCTTATTAGTTATGGTGTGCATTGGGGATAATGCACAATTTTAAGTGTGGGGTGATGAGATTGTTTAGGTGACTTTCTATGGTATTTTAATTGTGTTAGTTTAATTAAATATTTTTTTTTAGAAAACAGAAATAGAAAAGATTGGACCTTTCCAGATGATGGATCTATTAGACAATTTTCTTGAGGGATTTAAGTCGAAAGGAAAAAGACAAAAAGATTTTCTTTTGTTAGGTAGTGCAGCAATTCCCCCTTGGTTTTGTTTTGTACCGCGGTTCTTTTTCAAGGGTTTTGTTTGAACCAGGTGTAGTTAGTTTTATTTGTTTTTAGGAATAGGAACCATTGGGCCATGAATTGAATTAAAGAAATATCTCTTAGCTTTATTATGCCTTGAGAATAGTTAGTACTATGGTTGTGATGCTTAGGCTCGGTTTTTGACTCTCGCATAAGTACCTTAAATCGTAGATTCCTAATTTTGCTTAACTGCTTTGACTAGAGTGTCGCGATGAAACCAATCCTGAGTGAGATATGTTCCATGTGTGTGTGAGTTTTGTATGTATTCTGTGCATTACACTTAATATCTAGAACTTGCCCTGTGTATGTGCATAGCGAAATAGTAGTCTTGTTCAGTATGAGAAGTGATATAGGCATTTCTTTGTTAATCCAGATATATATAGTTTACCCACCTAAATGTTATGTATCGTATTTAACCTCGTTGAGCCTGTAATCCTATTTCTTTGGCAACCACACTACAAGCCTTACCCAATTGTTTGAATTAACCATTTATTTGAACCTTTTCACCTTTAATGACCACTTGAATTGTTATAAACTTTGTAAAAGTTAAAGTGTGGGATAGCTGGTTTGGTTTTTGACTGTAACTAATGAAATAAGGAGAAAGGTGAACTATTTTGAAAAATTAAGAGCCGCTTGAATTGAAAAAGAAAGAAAGAAAAAAAATAGTTGTATTGTTGGGAAAAAGAATATTCTTTGATAAGTGGCGACTCTTAATGTAATTATGCTTAAGAAATATAGGGTAATATAAATTGAAGTGAAGGTAGAATGTTTGGTTTGGCATAAGTATGGGACGTGTGTTAAAGTATATATATTAAAGTGTTTAAGAGAGGTGTAGTCTCTCATATCCAAATGTATCCTACCCGACCCGCAGCCTACATTACAATCAATGAAAGTCCTACTTGATCTTAGACTGAATGAACTCGATTAGTAGAGTATTATACTACGGGCAAGCCTATGGTGCATCATTTGTGGCATATGAATGTTATTTCTGAGAGCGAGTGAATTTTGTCTATCTTGAGTTCCTATGTTCTTAAAATTTATTGTGTCTGGAACTAAGCTCTTTAATTGGGTAAGGGCACATGATTCATAAAGGAAAGGTAATGTTGTTGACATCCATGTCAGAGTAAGTAAGTGAATTGTGAATAAGGCATGGTATTTGTGAGTCGCATCTTGATGCGAGGATGTCACACTTGTGTGCCTAAACTATTTTAAAAATTCTTGGTGTAATGAGTTAGGAAAATTGCTTAAAAAGGTCGTATCTATAAGTGTATTTTGATTTCTCGAGGAAGAGCAATATTTAAGTGTGGGGTATTGACGTGTGGCTATAATTTCATAGTTTCGTACATTATGTGCCTTACATTTTACATGCTTTAATGATAAATTACACTTTATTTGCGCATAATGGAGTCTATTTTATGTGTAGGTGAATTGGAGATGAAAGTAGAGCAAAAGGGATACTTAAACGTTGAAAGTGTGCTCGAGAACAGGGAAAAGGAGAGACCTGGCGAGGCCAGCCAAAGGCCAGACTGAACCAGGCGAGGCCAGGCTGAATCTGGCTTTAGCCTGGCGAGGCCAGCCAAAGGCCAGGCTGAACCAGGGTTTAGCCTGGTGAGGACAACCAAATTCCAGGCGTTAGGCTGGCGACGCCAGGCCTGAGGCCAAGTCCAATCCGAGTTTTGAAGACTTAATTCATTCCGGGTTTGACTAGGACTCGGCCCACACATTTAGGGTTTCTTCTACATATATAAATAGACCTAAAACACCACTTGGAGGACGTGTTTTGCAGCCAGAGGCAAGAAGACCTGGTGGAATCACCCCTTGGGAGTGAGCATCATCTATTTATTCATCTTTTCATCTTTACTATGTATTTTAATTATGCAAAATATTTGGGATATTGTTACTATGAGTATGAGTAGCTAACTTCCTAATCTAGGATTTTGATGGAACCTATTGAAGGATTCTGACAATTGAGAAAATCATAACTCTAGACCTCCTTAGTCTTGTCTATAATTTCATCCATGTTAGTTGATAATTTTGCCGCTTTATAATAGTTGCTAGTTAATTAGTAGAAATAAAAATCAAATCTTTACAACTAAAAAATTATTTGAACTTGTGTTTCTTTGCAATATTGAACAGTTATGGCTAAGCCTTAGTTCTCTGTGGGATTTGACTCCGGACTTGGAAACCAGATTATATTTGCAACGACCGCTTAGTCCTTTTTATAAGGCATAGTTGGGAGTGATCATGTGCAAATAAATTTCAAAGTGTTCTTAATGGTTTCTACCATGGGTTGAACCGAATATATTCTACCGGTGTAGGGAACGTGTTGTGTATTATGAATTCCTCCTTGGAGGAAGCAAGAGAAAGGTTTCTAAATGACCGGGTATGTAATTTGCTAGTTACCCAGAGTTGATAACGAGGTTCTTGTGCTCGTCACATGATGGAATGATAGATGTGGTATGTTGTGCGGGATTAAGATTTACATGTACAAAGTGGCAGTTCAGTCTTAAAAGGAAGATCACGAATTATGGACAGAATGGTCAATTTCAGATGTTTAGATGAATGTTATAGCTGCTCGGTAATCCTTGAGAAGGGTGCGCATTTTAGTAGGCGCATTGTGTTTTGACTTACGGATGTTCATTGGTATTGCGGTACTCACCTGGTTGATAGATTGCTGGCATTCAAATTATTGCTATGTGGCACAAAATAATTACGAAAGTATTCCTCGTGGGATGATCGTGCATGAGAGATGTGTTAGTCATTCGAGTGTTGGAGTTAGGATCATTTATGGTGGTTCATGTGTTCTATGAATTTGGAGACTGGGAGTTCTCCGAAGCATATTGTTGCAAGGTTGCGGCCTGTTGAGGTGAGTATTTTATTTACACTTAGTAGAGGCACTAGTTGCGCTAATTATTTGTGATAGCTACGCGTTATGAGTGCGCATATATGTAGGGTTTGAGCCTATGTGCGGGCATTAGAGCAAGTATTCATACTCAGAAGAATGCTTAGGCTATGATCTGCCTAGAGTTGACTGTTAAGCGTAAAGTTATAACATTTCTCGTATTCGTACCTTTGTTGAAAACTATCTAGGCTATACTTGAGGTTACAAAGAGGTTGATTCCTTAAATAAACTAGGTAGTTACTATTTTGCATTAGCTTGTCGATTTGAGTTGTAATAGCACACTTTGCACATGCCTACTCTATGGCATGTTGTTTATACCAGACCAGGAGCATGTGGATCTTATTTCATTTATCATGTACATGTGTACTTACTTGATTGCTCTTGTATGATATTCTTGGACCAAAGGCCTGTAACCATGCCAGGTGGATTATGTTATTGGCACGTGAGTTGTCCGTGCAGATCTATGTACTGATATTATCGGCACGTGAGTTGTCCGTGCGGGTGATGTTAATGTGAGCTATGGGAGAGATGGCTACCATTATTAGATTCGTGTGTCTTAGTTCTACTATCTGAGATGAGCTCATAACATTGTGGTTGTGGTGGTTCTTGTTGAATCTGCAAAACGGATCTCTTCTTTGGGACATTTTCCATTTTTTGGTACACGGATTGCACAGTTTGTGGCTTGAATTATATTGGTGTGGCATGTTTGTGGAATAATTGTGTTCGATAATATAAGGTCATTGGACCTAGAATGGGTACTATCAAGTTTGACTATGACGTGTTTGGGAGAATAATTCAGAATTCGACTTAAATAATCGGCTATGTTACTTGTTGAATGAATGGAGCCCCATGACCTGTTGATTTGGTTAGTTATTGTGAGTTCCTGTATGTTTCTTTCATTATCGGTGGTGAACGAAGGTGTTGGAATGAGGTTCTATTGAATGTGGGGTTTTCTACTGGTACTTGGTTGGTTTGAGTAGTTACGGTGATTGAGAATGGTGTTATGAGTATGCGAGTTGTATAGTATGTTATACGATTATATCTCGGGTTATGGTTATGGCTTGATACAGCATGTTCAAACTCATACAATGTGTAGATATGAGACTCGGGTCTTGTAAGAAATTTTGGATGTTGAAAATTGGGTTCTAAGTTTTACGGACTAAGGTTAAAGTAATGATCATCAATTGTGTTGTTTTGTCAGGCCTATATGGAATAGGGGGCGTGGGATCCCCCCTGGGTATTTGCATGGTAAGGTGGAATAGTGATTTGAAGGTTTAGGAACAACTCTTGGCACGCAGTTTACATCACAGTTTTTGGAGAGCAGTGCAGTGAGAATTAGGTACACAGGTTCAGTTGAGTACAACATTTCACCCTCAGACGGGCGGACAACTCGAGCGCATTATTCAGATGTTGGAGGATAGTCTACGCGCTTATGTCATTGATTTTGGGGGTTCTCGGGATTAGTTTCTGCCACTTGCAGAGTTTTCTTACAATAACAGCTACCAATCGAGCATTCAGATGGCTCTGTATGAGGCTTTATATGGGAGACGGTGTAGATCTCTGGTGAGTTGGTTCGAGTCGGACGAGGCAAGATTATTGGGGACAGACTTGGTTCAGGATGATCTGGAGAAGGCTAGGGTGATTCAGGATAGACTACACACAGCCCAGTCCAGACAGAAGAGTTATGCGGATCGGAAGGTTTGCGATGTCGCATTCATGGTTGGAGAGCGGGTCTTGCTCTGAGTGTCACCCGTGAAGGGTGTTATGAGGTTCGGAAAGAAGGACAAGCTGAGCCCGAGGTTTATCGGTCCATTTGAGGTGTTGCGACGTGTTGGGGAGGTTGCTTATGAGCTTGCCTTGCCTCCAAGTCTAGCAGGAGTTCACCCAGTATTCCATGTTTCTATGCTCCGGAAGTATCACGGCGATCCGTCTCACGTGTTGGATTTCAGCTCAGTCCAGTTGGACAACGATCTATCTTATGTTGAGGAGCCAGTGACTATTTTGGATAGGCAGGTCAGAAAGTTAAGATCAAAGAACATTGCTTCCATAAAGGTTCAGTGAAGGGTTCAGCCGGTCGAAGAGGTGACTTGGGAGACCGAGCATGATATGCGCAGCCGTTATCCTCATCTTTTTACCACTTCAGGTATGTCTCTATGCTCGTTCGAGGATGAACGATTATTTTAAGAGGGGGAGGATGTAACGATCCGGCCGGTCGTTTTGAGAGTAATAGCCCCGGTCCCTTATTTTCTGCTTCCCCCGTATCTTTTTCTACTTATGTGACTTGCCGGGAGGTCTTGTTTTTGGTTTTAGAGTGTTTTGGGACACGTAGTCCCTAAAACAGAAGCTTAAGCCTTAGGATTTTGACTGTAGTCGGAACTGTGTGAAGACGACTCCGAAATGGAGTTCCGTTAGCTCCGTTGGGTGATTTTGAACTTAGGAGCGTGTCCGGAATGTGATTTGGACGTCCGTAGTAGAATTAGGCTTGAATTGGCACAAATTGGAATTTTAGCGAATTTGGCCGGCAGTGGAAATTTTGAAATCGGGGTCGGATTTGATTTTCGGGAATTGGAGTAGGTTCGTGGTGTCATTTAGGACTTATGTTCAAAATTTGAGATCAATCAGACGTGGTTTGATAGGTTTCAGCGTCGTTTGTGGAATTTAGAAGTTCTTTAGGCTTGAATCCGAATGTAATCTGTGTTTTGATGTTGTTTTGGGTGATTTGAAGGTTCGACTATGTTCGTATTGGGTTATATGACTAGTTGGAATGTTTGATTGAGGTCTTGGGGTCTCGGGTTGATTTCGGGTGGTTAACGGACTTGACTTTGAGTTGATGAAGCAGTTAAAGTGTTGCTGCTATTGGTGTAACCGCACCTGCGGAGTGGGCACCGCAGGTGCAATCCCGCAGAAGCTGGGAAGGAACTGCAGAAGAGGCCAAGGATTAATTGAGCAAAGGTCGCAGGTGCGAAGATTTTCCCGCACATGCGATGGCCGCGGAAGCGGGCAGGTGGGCGCAGGAGCAAGATCGAGCCGCAGGTGCGATGGGTTTTCCGCACCTGCGATAGGCGCATATGCGGTCCTTTGATCACAGAAGCAAAGGCAGCAGATAAGTGACTTCCGCAGGAGCTAGAATGTTTCTGCATAAGCGGCCCCGCAGGTGCGAAAAGTCTTGGCAGAAGGTTTAAAAGCAAGGGTTCACGATTTTAGTCTTATTTCAACATTTTAGACTCGGACTTAGGCGATTTTGGAGAAGCGTTTCGAGGTGATTATTGAAGTAAGCTTATTGTACTCGTTTTGGATCATAAAACTTGTTTTCCCACTGATTCCCCTACCTAATTAGTGAGATTTTGAAGTGAAATTTGGGGATTTAGGGCTTGAGAATTGGAGAGTGGATTTTGGGGATTTGGATGACCAAACGGTGTCGGATTTTGATAAATTTGGTATGGTTAGACTTGTGAGTGAATGGACTTTCTGGTTTTGTGACTTTTGTCGGATTTCGAGGCATGGGCCCGGGTGCCGGGTTGAGCCTATTTCGGATTTTGGTCTATAATTTTGTATTTTTCTTGTGGAATTGATTCCTTTAGCCTATACTAATTATACCGTACTGCTTGTGGATAGATTAGGGGCATTTGGAGACTGATTCGAGGATCAAAGGCATTTCAGAGTGGGATTTTGCGCAGTTTGAGGTAAATAATAGTTTTAAATCTGGCCCTGAGGGTATAAAACCCCGGATTATTGTATTATGTGAGTAATTTAGACGTGACGCACATGTTAGGTGACGAGCGTGTAGGCGTGCACTATAGGAATTGAGACTTGGTCCATTCCGTGGAACTGTAAAGTTGAATAACTGTTATTAGCTATATGCTCTCCCTGTGTTATACGAATTTTACTACAAATCATGTTAGAAATCATGCTTAGGCTATGTGATGGTACTGTTGGGACCCGCAAAGGTCGCGTACTTGTTGAATTATTTGCTAATTGCTGTCTTGTACTCCGTCATGGTTTTACTTGCGTATCATATCTCATTCTCTTCTTGATTCTTGCTGATAAACTATGCTATTTTTGTTTTGGCTGATCTTTATGATTTTTGAGAGCCCGAGAGACTAGAGAGGTTGATGACTGAGTGAGGCCGAGTGCCTGTCTGTGAGGTATTGATACTATAGTACGTGAGTTATCCGTACAACACGTCAGTTGTCCGTGCGAATCCACATATTGATACTATAGCACGTGAGTTATCCGTGCAACACGTGAGTTGTCCGTGCGAATTATAGCTCTTGGGCTGAAAGGAGCCTCTCCGGAGTCTGCACACCCCCAGTGAGCGCAAATACCTATTGAGTGTGAGTACTGAGGGCTGAGAGCCGAGTGATTGAGCTGTTGTGATTAGTTGAGTGACCGTTGCCCTGGGAGGATGTACTTACTTTCCATTTGTTGATGTACTTAGTTGCTATCTGCCATTGTTGTGAAATTTCCGAAAGATTTTATATCCGGATTACCTGAACTTGAACTGTATAAAACTGATTTGACTTAAACTGCCGGATTTGAAAGCATGTCTATTCTTTGCTGGAATTATTGAAAATGAACTGTATTTGTATAGCTCGTCAGTACATTCTCAGTTCCTTATTTATTTTTGTTACTTACTAAGTTGGTTGTACTCACGTTACACCTTGCACTTAGTATGCAGATCCAGGTGTTCCTGGTCATAGCAGGTGTTGATATTTGAGCAGCTGATTCCGGAGATTTTTAAGGTAGCTGCACGACGTTCGCAGGCCTTGGCACTCCTTCATTATCTTTATCGCCTTTCAGTTCTTATTCCTTAGATGTTGTATAAGACTGTTCCTGGTATAGATGCTCATGTACTCGATGAAACCCCGATTTTTGGGATAGATTGTATTGTGATGCGAAGTTTATTTCTGTTCCACAAAGGATTTCTTAAATATTAATTGTTTCCGTCTAAAATTTCAAAGCTTTTACTGTGTTAAGATAGTGAGTAGTGGCTTTCCTAGTACCACGATAGGCGCCATCACGACAGTTGGTTTTTGGGTCGTGACAAATTACGTGTTTTGAGGTGAAATTCGAGGATTCGGGCCTACGAATTTGAAATAAGATTTGGAGATTTGAAGGTTGAGTTGATGTTGGAATTTGGTAAAATTTATATGGTTGGGCTTGTGGTTGAATGTGCGTTCACATTTTATAACTTTTGTCGGGTTTCGAGACGTGGGCCCACTGTTGACTTTTTGGATTGAATTTCGGATTTTAATTGGAAAAAGTATTTTCATATAGAATTGGTTTCTACAATTCGTGTTGGGTATATTGAATTGTTTGTCACTAGATTCGAGGCATTCAGACACCAATTCGCGAGGCAAAGGTTTATTGGAATCTTGAGTTTGTTGCAAAGCAAGGTAAGTGTCGTGGTTAACCTTGACTTGAGCGAGTGTGATATGTTTTGTCTATTTGCTACGTGATTTAATGTGCGGGTACAACATATATGTGACGTGACGAGTACTTATGCATTGTGGTTGAGTCAAAGCATGCGGGTGGAATTTGTTCATTGTGAATAATTACCTATTTAATTAAAATATTTCTGCTAAAGTTTATTATTGTTTATTTGATTATTTTTCATGAAATTATTGCTAATCTAATTATTGTTGAATATTTTGAAAATTGAGGTCGATATTCTGGTAATGAATTGATTGATAAGTATAGATCCCCGCATTTAAAATACTCTTCCAAATTTATATTATCATTTTCATGGTAAGGAAGAGCATAGAAGCACGAAGGGTGATGTCGTGCCATTTATACTATCTATTTTATTATTGTCATGGTCAGGAAGAGTGTAAAAGCACGAAGGGTGATGTCGTGCCAATTTCACATTATTATTTATTGATTTATAAAGTGAGGAAGTGAGTCAAAGCACGAAGGGTGATGTCGTGCCATTTAAATGATTTATTCATCATACTGTGACAAGAAAGAGAGTTAAAGCACGAAGGGTGATGCCGTGCCATTCATATTATTTATTTATTGTGTCATGGAGAGGATGAGAGTAAAAACACGAAGGGTGGTGCCGTGCCATTTTATTATTTCAGCTACCTAGTTTGTTGTTGGTGAATTATTTGCCTGATACATGACACTTCCCTAGCTGAAAATTTTATTTCATTTCCCTTCACACGGTCCCTCCCAAAATTTGTAAGATTTGTTAATTACTATGTTCAATATTACTTCGTATATGTATATACTTGCACATGTTATTTACGTATGTGTTTTGTCATAGCTTCGTCACTACTTCGTCAAGGTTAGACTCGACACTTACGGAGTACATGAGGTCGGTTGTACTCATACTACACTCTGCACTTCTTGTGCGGATTTTGAAGTTGGCTCCAACGGCGTACCATATACTTGCTCGGATTCAGCTACCTAGAGGAGACTTGAGGTATAACTGCACAGCGTCCGCAGTTCTGAAGTCCCTTTCTACTTTATCTTAGCTGTGTATTATCTTTCAAACAACTTGAAGTTTATTTATACCTTTATTTGTATTATTCTAGTAGCTCGTGCACTTGTGACACTAGATTCGGGGATGTATTTGGATGATTCAGTCGTTATGGTCTTCCGTAATAAGTGTATTAATAATAAATATTTTATCACTTAATTGTGTATTAGCCATGTTTTATTTAGATCTCACTGTTTCTTCATTTGTAGGAGTCTAACAACAAAATATTTGGCCTTTGGAGTAAAATCTTTACCACTAATGAAAGAGATATTACATTTAACATGTGGGAAATGAGGCAAAGTCCAGATAATGTGGTGACACGATGGACTCTACCTTCTATGGATTTTGTTCTCATTTACTTTTCTTTGGTGGGTGATCTTTCAACGTGTCGATAGAACAATAAATTCTTTCAATTTTGGTTTTTCTATTCAATGTTGTACATTCCTTACATATGATTTATTATTTTACGATGAATTCTTCTTTTGAGACAACGAGCTCCAGATGTTCCTATTATTTTAATTGGAACAACTCATAGTAAGAAGAGTTTAGATATAAAATATGTCTACTTATTTTATAATTATCTATTTAATTTGACAGTTTATATTATTTTGTAGATGGGGGAACCGTGCAGTTACTGTAAATCAGGTAAAAGATTTCTTTATTACTGTAAATCAAGTGCTAATTGTCCTTTATTCAATTTGTTTTGGTGTAATTTAACAGTTAAACTTTTATTGTATTTGTTAGGTGCAAAATCTTGTCTTTAACTATGTGGCGATAGCTTACATGGAGTGCGATTTAGATGATCAAGATAACTTTCAAAGGATTATTGATGGAATTGCAGTATTTATGTAGGTGGCAAATTTCCACTGGTTATTTTCAAAACTGTTTATGCAGTATTCCTAAGATCATGTTATTTTGAGGAGTTAGATTATTGTGGCAATTTAAGATTTTTACCAAAATAGAGAGTACTTCTAGTAGCTCTCTTGTCTAATGCATGTTGTTACTTTCAATTTGCTGAAACTCTTGATATTTTGTTTAAATGTTTTGGATTATGATGAGAGGCTTAAAGAAATACAGCAGAATGATTTGACAAGGCGAATGTTTCAAAGAAATACTGTACAAATTTTTGTTACAGAATGTTTTTGGTTATAATACATTCTGCAGTATTTCTTTGACCCAAAATCCAATTAGTAGTGATGACACATAACGCAACCCGCTAGGTAAGTCAATTATCAACTATCCAATTACAATAAATTTAATAAGGCAATTAATTAAAAGAAAATATATGAAACCAATACATTTCCACAAGAACTGG
>AWOL01S0042578.1:477-38105 GCA_000715115.1 Nicotiana otophora | reverse complement strand
TCTAAATAAGACTTACCAAATTGACTTAACTGTTTTTCTAAAGAGTCTCTGTATTTTAAAAAATACAAAATCCAAAAAGACACAATATATATATATATATATATATATATATATATATATATAAGTAAATGCCTAAGAATTCATTTTATATCCTTTATCATCATTAGAGTTTCAAGACTTAAATTCCATATTATAGCAAACTACCTATACTAAACTATCTGTTATTCAGCTTGTTTTTCCCTTTTCCTCCTCTCGAATTAGTCACTTGAAATCTGCCACTTCTCAGAAACAGAGCCTCGTCATAATTTGACAATTTGGCTTGTACAGTTGAAGCCCAATTTTTCTCTCTACCTCACACAAGGTAGGGGTAAGGTTTGGTCTGCGTACACGCCACCCTCCCCATACTCTACTTGTGGGATCACACTGGGTATGTTATTGTTGCCGTAGTTGAAACCCCATTTTATACTTCTAAAACCCTTGAATACATTTTGTTTTAGAAGCAATAAGCAGAGCAACCAATAAAATTACCAAAGTCATGCCAGTTTATTCCCTAATTTCACAAATATCCCAATCACACGGACACACAACAAGCAATAACCATATCACAGGACAGTATATCCCAAAGTAAAACTTCTCATTTTTTCAAAATTATCAAATTGTAAGATGGTCATTATCAGGACATCACTTTTTTTTAAATAACAGGACCTCACCTTTCCACTAGCTACCTGCTATCTCCCTCCAATTATCTGTACATCACTTCCAATCCATTTTTCTACCAGTAAATATTAAATTTTTAACACTCTAAATTGCACTTAAAGCCAATAGATGAAAAGGGTATGATAAAGATTGAACCTTTTTACGGGCCTCAATACGTTTCCTTCGATAGACTTCTTCCAATTGTTGTGCTTCTTTTCTCCTCTTCTTCTTTCTCTAATGAAAACCAGTCACAAAATCCCTACACCCCAATTTTATCAAACACACTTAAAAACTAACCTAAGCATAACCAGTACATTCAAATTTACAATTAATGAGATAAAATAGAAAACGATACAAACAAAGTTACACACAGAACTCAAGAACCAAAACAGAAAAGGAGCAAAATAAAAGGAAGTTTATAAGAGAGTACTTACTTGAGGTCTTTTTCATCAAAAGAGACAGTGAGGGCTTTGTTCTTGAGGGATCTTTTCTTGATGTGTCTATCTCGTATCCTCGGAGTTTGTCCTGATTCGTCTTCCATAAGATGTTCTTCCATGGCAGCTCTGTTAAACCTAAAAAAACCCTTTCTGCTGAAAATTTTGGAACTAAGTTTCTTTTTATTGGTCTATGGCTCTATGCGCTTGATGGGGTTGTACCTTTAGCTTAAGAAATTTTCCACTATTAAGTTCTTTTTCATGACAAGCCTTTTGGGAAAACATAAAATGTCAATATTTATATATGGTCATTAAAAAAATTATAATAATAAATTCAAAATATCACTTTTTATATTAAAATAATTAAATATTCTTCACTATAACAGTAAAGTTATAAAAATATTTTACCATATTAATTTTTCAAATGGCCACCCAGTTTGAATTTCTTTACCAAAATTGTCAAAATTTTACTTTTTGTCATAGTAAAATAATTAAACAAATTTTCCTATAACAATAAAGTTATAAAAGTATTTCTATCATATTAAAAATAAAATTATTTGTGAATTGCTAAGTTAATTTTTCCATAGGTCACCAAACTTGAATTTTATTTTCTATCAAAAATGTTAAATTAATTTTTACCACTTTAATTTAAAATCATTAAAATATGTTTAGTTATTTAAAGAAAAAATTTCACATAAAATAACTGGGCTCCCTGCATTTTAATTTTATAGCCCATAGTGGGTTGCTCTGATGGTAAGCACCCTTCACTTCCAACCAAGAGGTTGTGAGTTCGAGTCACCCCAAGAGCAAAGTGGGGCGTTCTTGAAGGGAAGGATGTCGAGGGTCATTTGGAAACAGCCTCTCTACCCCAGGGTAGGGGTAAGGTCTGCGTACACACTACCCTCCCCAGACCCCACTAGTGGTATTATACTGGGTTGTTGTTGTTGTTGTATATTTCAATTTACAACCGAGTAGCCCAAAAATAACAGGCTCATATCCGAAGCAGGATTTTCTCTCTTTCAACGAGATTTTCTCTCATTCTTTCCATTCTTCTTCCCCAAATCTACAAAAAATGCGATTTTACACTCAATGCAACTCCAAAAAACCTTGAAATTCTTCTTCATCTCGAATTAACAGCAAATCAAACACAAAAAATGAATTGTTTTTGCTGCAATCAGCGCGATTTTTGTTTTTGCTGCAATTTTGATTTCAGCTTTTTGTTCGATGGAGTTTTATCCAGTTTTTATTCTTCATAGTGGTGAATGGGATGACAATAAATTTATCAATTTCGTCGGCGATTGTGTAATAATCGAGTCTACATTCAGCTACAACAATTTAGTTGAAGCAATTTCGAAATAGATTAGAGTTGATTCTGAGTCAAATACATTATAGATTTAGTTTCTCCCAAAGGATGGTTTGCCACCGATCCTGATTTATAACGATACTGGTGTTCGGGTGTATATTGAATTAATGAAGAAAACTTGGATTTCACTGAGTGCCCGTTGTATGTGACTGTGAAAGAGATTTATGATAATTGTTTGATTGCTACAAGTTCCAGTTGTATAGATAAAAGGCAAATGTGAAAATGATATTGAAGATGCATCCACAATTGATAGCATTGAGATTATGCCTGATATTAAATTTATTGAAATCATCGATTATGGTATAATAGATAATATGTTAAACGAATTGGTTGAGGAGGATCAAGTTTATAAAGATAAAGAGACAGTTGTCACTGTGATGAAAAACTTGGCTGTACGCGAGAGGATCCAATTCAAGGTGAAGAGATCAAGCGCAACAAGGTATGGCAATAGTTGCATATTCTGTTATATATATGTATAAAGGAGTATATATTTGTATAGAGGTATTAAAATTATTATATATCTAATTATGCTTTTGTATACAAGTGTATTTAGAAGTTGAATGATCTTTAATCCTAGGTATCACCATATGTGTGTGGATGACAATTGTTCTTGGAGTTTCAAATCTTCAGCCGTTTACAAGGCAAACATATTCAACTGAGAAGTTACAATAATAATCACACATGCGGATATGATGAAAGATACTTAACACAACGTCAAGTTACTTCGGGTGTAATTGCTAGTATAGTCAAGGACAAGTATGTTAATCCAAAAAGAGTTTACACCCCAAATGATATAATAGAGGACATACAAAAGCAACACAAGATTAAAGTGAGCTACATGAAAGCATGGAGAGCTAAAGAGATAGCAATGACAATGATAAGAGGGAATCTGAGCGATTCATATAAGGAGTTGCCGAGGTATTTGTCACGACCCAAAATCTATTAAAATTCGTGATGGCGCCGGACACCGCTGTCAGGCAATTCAACAATAAATACTCATTTTGGATCTCGTTTTAATATTTTAAAAATCATATTTCTCCTTTCATTAAATAGTAGAGAGATGACATTTACAGAGTAAATGATAATATTTTTAAAAATTTCAATACATAACAACTCATAATCACCCCAAAACCCGGTGTCACAAGTGCATGAGCATCAACTAGAAATGTAAAATAAAATACAACATCTGTCCGGAATACAAATTTAGACACGAGAAATATAAATATTCTGAAGAAGACTCTGCCGGCTGTGGGTCGTAATGTGGAATGCAGCTCACGTAAGTCCCCGCATACATACACGCCTCTGCTCTTACAAGGCTACTAGTCACATATGTACCTGTACAAAAATGTGCAGCAAGTGTAGCATGAGTACGTAATCAAAGTGTACCCAGTAAATATCTAGCCTAACCCCAGAGGAGTAGTGATGAGGGGTCGACATAGACACTCACCAGTGGTCCAATAATATCAGGTACAATAAAGAGATAAGTAAATATGAGGCAGAGCAAATAAATGAGGTAAACAAGTATTAAATCACGTGGTACAAATTTCCCATCTTTACAAGGAACTCAAGTTCTCCAATAGAAATTCCTTCCTTAACCGGAGCATATGTAAACAAGTAATAAATCACATGGTACAAATTCCCCATCTTTATGAGGAACTCCCCATTAGAAATTCCCTCCTTAACCAGAGCGCGCGCGCACACACACACACACATATATATATATATATATATATAGTGGATCTCCTCAGATAGATTATCATAACTCAAATCGGAAAAACTCACAAATATACTGACTTTTTGCCAAATATTACGCACGAATCCATGAGGATATGATATAGTAAATGTCGAGGCGTACGACCCGATCCAACATAAAAATTTAACCTGTGCACTGCCGAGGGTCGAACGGCCCTAACCATAGATACATCTACTAAACTGCCGAGACGAAGGGCCCATTGTGTGGTACATAAATCCTGTAGAGGCGAACGACCTGATCCCATAAGAGTGAAATACAAATTCCTTCCGAGGCGAACGACCTGATCCCATTAGAATAAGAAGCTTTGACGGGTCCTTGACCCCACTCACGAATAAACGTGTGAGTTGTAATTTCTTTAACAAAAACCTTTCAATGAAGTGTGTGTGTGTGTGTGTATATATATATATATATATATCACAGAAACATGCCGCAAGAGGAGTAAAGTTATTCAGTGACTAATCGTGAAGTCTCAATAACAAGTCTAGTATCAAGTAGAGATGTAAAATAAGGAATTAAACAAGCAAGGGTAATCCCTATAGTAAAAGTACAACATGGTGTGAACCTAAGTCTACCCGGACAATAACATGAATCTAACTACATATGGACTCTCGTCACCTCGTGCGTACGTAGTCTCCGCAACAAGTTGTACACTTCAAATATATCACCTAGGGGTAGTTTCTCCCTCACAGAGTTAGACAGGAGACTTACCTTACTCTGATGTTCCAAAACCGACTCCAACACCGCCCTAACACCTTGAACCGGTGACCGCCGATCCAAAACTAGTCAAATAAGATGCACCCCAATCAAAATATACTCTAATATTCATAATTAATCAATTTATAATATTTTCCAACTTCGCTCGAAAAGTCGATAAAGCAACCTTCGGGCCCACGTGCCAGGATTCTGAAAATTTTCGAAGACAAATACTACCCATGCACTACGAACTCAAATATATAATTTATTCTCAATTTAATGCCCAAATTCGTGATCAAAATCCAAGAATATCAATTTCTAGACTTTTCTTCAAAATCCCAAATTTCTACTAATTTTCATGTTTAAATCCATATATAAACCATGTATTTAACTCACAATGCGAAGCAAGTACTTACCCCTTTATAGTTGATGAATATGGCACTCCAAAAGTGCTCCAAAATCGGCTCCCATGGACGAAATAAAGTGAAAATGAGTCAAACCCTCGTTTTAAAATAAGCACACTGCCCAGCCCCGATATTCGCTCATGCGGTCCAATCGCCACTTCTGTGGCTCCGCACTTGCGGAAATTCCATCGCAGGTGCGGTTCAAGCTCAACCCAAGATTTCCCGCATCTGCGGCCCGGCAGCGCTTCTGCTGCTCTTCGTGCGCAGGTGCAGTCACGTTTCTGCGAAACTTGACCGCATTTGCGGTCCTAGCCTTCCCCAGCCAGAACCGCTTCTGCGACCCTCTTTGCCGCTTCTGCGGCCAAAATCTCGCAGGTGTGGTTACACCAGATACCAGCTGCCTTAGCATTTTCCTTAGTCCAAAAATCGATATGTTAAGCATCTGAAACTCACCTGAGGCCCCCGGGACCTCAACCAAACATTCCAACAAGTCCTAAAATATCATGCGAACTTAGCCGAGCCTTTAGGTAACATCAAACAATGCTAAAAACACGAATCACCCTCCAATTCAAACTTAATGAATTTTGAAACTTCAAACTTCTACCATCAATGCCGAAACCTATCAAATCACGTCCGATTGACCTCAAAATTTGTACACAAGTCACATTCGACATTACGGACCTACTCTAACTTCCGGAATCGGAATCTGACCCCGATATCAAAAGGTCCACTCCCGATCAAACTTCTTAAAATTATCCAAATTTCCAACTTTCGCCCAAATGACCTACGGACCTCCAAATCCACTTCCGGACGCGCTCCTAAGACCGGAATCATCATACGGAGCTATTCCCAAACTCGAAATTCCAAATGGACGTCGATATCATTGAAATGAACTTCAACTCAAATTTATGAGATTCTTCCAAAATGACAACCTTCTATAATAGGCGCTGAAACTCTCCCGGGTCATCCAAAACCCGATCCGAATATACGCCTAAGTCCAAAATCATCGTACGAACCTGTTGGAACCTTCAAATCCCGATTCTGAGTTCGTCTACTCAAAAATCACACTTTAGTCAATTCCTCCAACTTAGGGTTTCCGAAATTAGAATATTCTTTCCAAATCAACTTCGAACTTCCCGAAATTAAATTTCGACTACGCGTACAAGTCATAATACCTGAAGTGAAGATGTTGAGGGTCTCAAACCGCTGAATGACATGCTAGAGCTCAAAGCAACCGGCCGAGTCGTTACGTTCTCTCCCACTTAAACATACATTCGTCCTCGAACGTGCTAAGAACTCCTCTGGGATTGTATGAAATCATTGTTTAACACCTCATGCACCTACCCGTGCCACCACAACCCAGTTGAGCACATTAGCTCTAGCAGTTCTGAAGATTCTCCCTTTTATTCAGTCAAGTTAGCCTTATAGCCAAATTCCAACCTCTGAAATCCTCTACCAGGTCTGTTCCCAAGATACGAACACCGTATCCATCACTACATGATGTACCGATGCCTGATTGTATACTCTTGACGAATTCACACCATGCACCGCATTATTCACATGACCATAATGACATCCCCTGACAATAATAGCTAAAATCCCACGAATCTGATGACCACAACACATCTCATGAAGCATATAAGTCCCATTTCAGTTCTCGTAATACTATCACGACAGAAGAGATGCTTAGAAATTCATAACTACATACCGAATCACAACTTATTGAGTTTATCCTCCCGACAAGAACCATTACCTCATTCTAGACAGAATATCGATATTTACTCTTTAATGTGCCTCATATAAATCTGATCGCACTGATCCCAAGTCCAATAATCTTGTCTCATCCATTACAAGTTGCTCAGGCAATAAGCCACATCAGACACTGCCAAAAGTCTCATATGATGCCACAATGTGCCAACAAGTTACAAACTCGAATGTGATACATAAGGAAATGAACTCTGGGAAGATCTACTCAACCCACATAACTCATTTAAACAACCGAAAATATGTTATGAACCTTTCTCAGTTAACGATAAGCAAAACACACAATGATAGATATGGGAAACTGTAGTCAATATAACATTGTTGCGGCGTGCAACCCGATCCACACATGATACTGTTGCGGCGTGCAACCCGATCCAACCATGATACCCGTGGCGGCGTGCCACCCGACCCAAATAACATATCTGTGGCAGCATACTACCCGATCCAACCATATACCCGTGGTGGCATGCCACCCAATCCACACATAATAATCTAAAGAAAACACACGTCGAGCAATAACGCTTATACTCACGAAATGTCCGAATATCAACCATAAGCATGCCACATGCATAATACAAATCATGGGGAGACGGGTAGAGTCACACGTTACAAAACTCAAGCACAACTAAGGTGCGATATATGATCTGCATCTCGAGAGCCATCCCTCTCACTTAATACCACAAACCATACGGGACCTCAATACGGGTGCAAATAATCAAACCACCTCATAACTCACTTGGTATAATATATATTACACGGAATAGCCGACGACAGAAATAACATCCAAGTCCCGAAGACCTTTCCAAAAACAACGCTATGCTGAGATGAGCACATCCGGCATGATATAGTGCCCACATTCACATTTAATCCATCCACGAACCTCAAACTGATTCTGATCATACTATGCTTAGCTAAATAGTCTCTTAAGGACCCACAATAACCTATTTATGACACATAAGAACAACCGCCAAATTTGGAATAAACTTTCACATTCCACAACCAAACGAACCGAGTGCCCTTCAGGCATAAATTCTCACATTAGCGGTAGTACCACAATCTTCATACTTGGTTTTAAATCTTTAACCAATTAAGTGACTACATGTCACACTTATACAATCTTCCCGTGGGATACACTCATACGACCCTCCGCACCAGGTAACAAGTATGCACATCCATACCACTGGTCACACTAATGTTGTAAAGCAAATCAAGAAGCTGCAAATCAGTACACAAAGCCTCTTACACAGGACACCGATCTCAGGTGACGCTAAGGACAATACTCTAAACATCTTAATTCTTCCCTGCTTATCCGAGCTCGTGACATTCTTGTCGACATCAACTGCAACCTTGATCCTCAACTTCCAATTCCCATGTCGCTTACTGCACCTAACATACCAATACACAAGAGTACACGAATTTCATCATAACTCCCGAACCACCAATAGGGTACACACTTCATCATATAGAAACTTGTCACTTAACTCATTTCAGGAGAACCATTACCACATGTGACTGAATTCCCATAACCGCAAAAAATACAAACCTCGAGTGGTGGTCTAAACCACCATAATTCTTCTGGGGTCCATCTACACATAACAAACCATAATACTCGAATGCCTCTAAATAAAATCAATTACGGCGGCCGTCACACCTCGCACGTACCACCACAAATCACATGTATAACTCAACACGCTGATCATTGCCACCATTATGCCAATTCAACCATAGCTAACCGAATTCGACTTTTTCTAATTTACTCTGGACTTTCCTTAGGAATAATAATGGCTCCATTCAAAACATCATGAACCCAAATTCGCACTCATCCTGAGTGACCTTATTTCACAAGACCACATTGTCTCCAAAACCCACAAACCATCGCATACCCTCCTTATGCGCATATTCACATCTTCAACTGGTACACCCATTCCGAAAATCCCTCTATGAATCCGAAGTTATCTTTTCCCATTCCACAAATGCCACACTGCAGACCGACGATAATGTAGAACACTCCAAGACACCTTTCATAATCTACACCAAAAGCTCAAATACTTAACCATACTACTGGCTCGAAATCCTTAGGCATCGCACTTTAATTTTGAACCTACTAGGACAATTATTGAGAGTCACCCATTTTGACTTGTCCCCAAATATAATCAAACTCCAAGGCCCAACTAGCACATGAACACCCTCTCGAAGAAGCAACTGATTGAATTCCTTTCCTTATACATCATATCCATACGAAGCATAGACTCTAAGTCTATCCAAGACCTGAACATGAACCGATAAGGCCAAAAATAGCACATATTCCTCAAATCCTTTGCTCAAGTTACCACTGATGTTTTCTATCCTTAGTCGTAATAACCCATTAATACACCGATAACCAGAAACCACACAAGTTGACAACTACGCAATCCAATCATAGACGGTGAGGCTCTTCCACTTAGCTTGGAGCTACAATTACATAACCCTGGGACCCGCCAAGGTTCATCCTTCCCCATTGACATCAGCTAAAAGTCCAACAACGCATTCCAAACTCGAAGTCATGTTGCATCTAAATAAAATCCATAGTCCTAGTCACTGCCCATCACAGTTCCCAAATTGCTCTAAGCTTCCTTTAAGGCGTGTGGCTATTCTACCATAGAACCCATATGCTACTCTGCCACTCTCCCACCTTGGTCAAACCCTCTCCCTTAGGCAACTCCTCGACTTCTACTTTTCACACTTGACCTCCTAACAATTCAACCACCGCTAGACACCTCTCACATGTCCTTCCTCGTCCTTTGCTGCCCAATCATTGCTCCAAACCCACATCCATCTCTGTAACATCCGAACACATGAGTCGCCACCAAATGTAAACCTCTTAAAAAACCATCTTTCTCGATACATCAATACTAGAAGTACCAATTCGATTCCGAAATCGCTACACTCCGTTATCTCTGACAACCGCATCTCAGGCACCATTTCATAACACCCTGCCCCGCAGGCAAATTGAAAAAGGCCATAACATCGGAGAACCTTAACGCATTCAACATGGACAATGACACCACATCACAGATGAAAATTCCACCACGCTCGAAAATACCAAGTCTCGTCACTCCATCAACCCAAACCTGAACATTCTCAGTCCGATTGTCTTTCCTTCGCCGAAAATAAAATACTGAATCTCTAAATCATACACTGAGTAAAACCTCCTTTCAAGTTATTCGCTGCCTCGACGCATAGGCAAGCGTCCTACCATTACACAAATACTGTGTGATAGCAACACACGAATTGTCATAAAAATCAATGCCAAATATCAAAACCTTAGATAATATAGATACTGAGCTGAAACGGCAGAGTGACCTTCCGCAAGGCGATGACTCTAGCCCAATCAATTACGCCGGGAGAAAAATACTGCACCACATCTGTAGTACCATTAAAATTCCTTGATTCACAATTTATAACAAGCGCTTCACGTCGCATACGATTGAATAGGAAAGAAATAAAGGCACAAGCCTCAAAAGAATCAATTCGCACGATGAGGAATCAAGAAGGGAAGTGCTCCTAACAGCCTTGTAACCTCTCGAAGATAAGTACAGACATCTCCGTACCAATCCGCAAGACTCTACTAGACTTGCTCATGACTAGTAAGACCTAAGTGAACCTAGCGCTCTGATACCATGTTGTCACGACCCAAAATCTATTAAAAGTCGTGATGGCACCGGACACCGCTGTCAAGCAAGTCAACAATAAATACTCAATTTGGTTCTCATTTTAATATTTTGAAAATCATATTTGTCCTTCCATTGAATAGTAGAAGATGTAATTTACAGAGTAAATGATAATATTTTTAAAAACTTCAATACATAACAACTCATAATCACCCCAAAATCCGGTGTCACAAGTGCATGAGTATCAACTAGAAATGTACAATAAAATACAACATCTGTTCGGAATACAAAATTGGACAGGAGAAATATAAATACTTTGAAGGAGACTTTGTCGGTTGCCGGTCGTAATGTGGAATGCAGCTCACGTAAGTCCCCGCATGCATACACGCCTCTGCTCTCACAATGCCACTAGTCATATATGTACTTGCACAAAAATATGCAGCAAGTGTAGCATGAATACGTAATTAACGTTTACCCAGTAAGTATCTAGCCTAACCCCGGAGGAGTAGTGACGAGGGATCGACATAAATACTCACTAGTGGTCCAATAACATCAGGTACAGTAAAGAGATAAGTAAATATGAGGCAGAGTAAATAAGTGAGGTAAGCAAGTAATAAATCACGTGGCACAAATTCCCCATCTTTATGAGGAACTCAAGCTCTCCATTAAAAATTTCCTCCAGAATCGAAGCATATAAATCTGGCTTTTTGCCAAATATTACGCACGAATCCATGAGGATATAATATAAGAAATTCCGAGATGTACAGTCCGATCCAACATAGAAATTTAAACTGTGCACTACCGAGGGTCGAATGGCCCGAACCATAGATACATCTACTAAACTGCCGAGGCAAACGACCTGCTCCCATGAGAGTGTGGTACATATATCCTGTAGAGGCGAATGGCCCGATCCTATTAGAATAAGAAGATTTGACAGTTCCTTGACCTCACTCACGAATAAACGTGTGAGTTGTAATTTCTTTAACAAAAACCTTTCAATGAAGTATATATATATCACAGAAAAATGCCGAAGGAGGAGTAAAGTTATTCGGTGACTAATCGTGAAATCGTGAAGTCTCTACAATAGCAAGTCTAGTCTTAAGTAGAAATGTAAAATAAGGAATTAAACAAGCAAGGGCGATACCTATAGTACATGTACAACATGGTGTGAACCTAAGTCTACCCGGACAATAACATGAATCTAACTACGTACGAACTCTCGTTACCTCGTGCGTATGTAGTCCCCGCAACAAGTTGTACACACCAAATATACCACCTAGGGGTAGTTTCCCCCTCACAAAGTTAGACGGGAGACTTACCTCACTTTGACGTTCCAAAACCGGCTCCAACACCGCCCTAACACCTTGAACCGGTGACCGCCGATCCAAAACTAGTCAAATAAGATGCAATCCAATCAAAATATACTCTAATACTCATAATTAATCAATTTATAATAATTTTCACCCCCCTCGAAAAGTCGATAAAGCAACCCTCGGGCCCACGTATCTGGATTCCAAACATTTTCAAAGACAAACACTACCCATAGCACTACGAACTCAAATATATAATTTATTCTCAATTTCATGCCCAAATTCGTGATCAAAATCCAAGAATACCAATTTCTAGGTTTTTCTTCAAAACCCCAAATTTCTACTAACTTCCATGTTTAAATCCATATATAAACCATATATTTAACTCACAATGTGAATAAAGCACTTACCCTTTATAGTTGATGAAGATGGAACTCCAAAAGTGCTCCAAAATCGGCTCCCATGGACGAAATGAAGTAAAAATGAGTCAAACCCTCGTTTTAAAAGAAGCACACTACCCAGCCCGATTTACGCACATGCGGTCCAATAGCCGCTTCTGCGGCTCTGAACCTGTGTAAATTCCATCGCAAGTGCGGTTCAAGCTCAACTCAACATTTCCCGCATCTGCGGCCCTACAACGCTTCTGCGCCTTTGCTTCTGCGGCTCTTCGTGCGCAGGTGCGGTCCCGCTTCTGCGGTCCCAGCCTTCCCCATCTAGAATGGCTTCCGCGACCTACTTTGGCCGCTTCTGCGGCTCCGCACCTGTGGCCAAAACCTCGCAGGTGCGGTTACACCAGTTACCAGTTGCCTTAGCATTTTCCTTAGTCCACAAATCGATCCGTTAAGCATCTGAAACTCACCCGAGGCCCCCATGACCCCAACCAAACATTCCAACAAGTCTTAAAACATCATGCGAACTTAGTCGAGCCTTAAGGTCACATCAAACAACGCTAAAAATACGAATCACCCTCCAATTCAAACTTAATGAACTTTGAAACTTCAAACTTCTACAATCGATGTCGAAATATATTAAATCACGCCCGATTGACCTCAAAACGCACAAGTCACATTCGACATTACGGACCTACTCCAACTTTTCGAATTGAAATCCGACCCCTATATCAAAAGATCCACTCCGACCAAACTTCTTAAAATTATCCAAATTTCTAACTTTCGCCCAAATGACCCCAAAATGACCTACGGACCTCCAAGTTCACTTCCGGACGTGCTCCTAAGACCAAAATCATCATACAGAGCTATTCCCTAACTCAGAATCCCAAACGGATGTCGATATCATTGAAATTCACTTCAACTCAAATTTATGAGATTCTTCCAAAATGCCAACCTTCCACAATAGGCGCTCAAATACTCCCGGGTCATTCAAAACCCGATCCGGACATGCGCCTAAGTCCAAAATCATCATACGAACCTGTTTGAACCTTCAAATCTCGATTCTGAGGTCGTCTATTCAAAAATCATTGTTTAGTCAATTCCTCCAACTTAAGGCTTCTGAAATTAGAATTGTCTTTCCAAATCAACTTCGAACTTCCCGAAATTAAATTCCGACCACGCGTACAAGTTATAATACGTGAAGTGAAGTTGCTCAGGGTCTCAAACTACTGAATGACGTGGTAGAGCTCAAATTGACCGGTCGGGTTGTTACAGTATTTGTATATATTGGAGCATACAAATCCAGGAACGGTTACAAAGTTGCATAAATCAGAAGATGGATGCTTTCTTTATGCATATGTTTCGCTATATGCATCTATCAAAGGTTGTGAGTATTGCAGTCTAATAATGACTGTTGACAGGAGTTTCTTTAAAGCAACATATTAGGGTACCATATTGACTGTTTGCACACAGGATGGAGCTGGTGAGTTTACTGCATCTACCTTGTTTCTGCAGTTTGTATAATGTTGTAGTTTCATGTATAAACGTGTATAGGATTTCATAGCTACTATTTTTATAAGATTTGCAGTATATATAAAGTTGTATGTTCGTGTATAACTGTGTATAAGATTTGTATAATTGTCTGAATCCTAATATCTACTTTGTATAAACAGGAAAAATCCTTCCACTTGCATATGCAATTGTAGATTTAGAGAATAATAAATCCTGGGAGTGGTTCTTCGTCTAGATAAAGGGTACTTTTGGTGTTAGGGAAGAGATGTGTATAGTTTCAGATAGAAATGAAAGAATCTTTAATGCCACAAAAGATGTGTACCCAGAAGTTCCACATTGTATTTGCATGTTCACTTGTGGCAAAATGTCAAGCGCACATTCAAGAAACATCACAAACAATTGAAGGATATCTTATTCGCTTTAGCTAGAGCTTACATGATAGAGAAGTTTTACTACCATATGACAGAGATGTGCAAAATTGATCCGAGGGTGCAGCCTTGTTCGAAATTGGCTACGAAAGGTGGTCTAGGGTATACTCCAAAGTAAAAAGGTCGATTGTAATGACTTCTAATATTGCAGAGTTAATTAATGAAGCAAACGAAGATGCTAGAGAGCTACCAATAATGCGATTGTTGGAGTACATGACAAATTTGCTACAACAGTGTAACAACAAAAACAGAAAAAGTGCAATGGAGACATCTACAGAGCTTTGCGAAAAGTGCGACAAACTCATTCAGGAAAATCTGATTGCATCGGAGCAAATGACGGTAAAACGAATTAACTATAATGATGCATGACACTGCTGACTTGCATTTTACTGTTTGTATAAGGATCTCTGTATAATAATGCATAATGTGCTTTTAACTTCTTCTTTTTTTAAAAAAACTTTTGCAGGTGAGGCCTGCTACGGAGCAGTTATATACTGTGCTTGAAGGGGTAAGGCAAAACATAGTGTACTTTGAAGAGGGAACATGTAGTTGCTGCAGATTTCAAATGGATGAACTTTCATGTCCGCATGCTTGGGCAATTTTGAAGAACCAACAGCTGAAACCTGGCCAGTATTGCTCTTTTTACTACAAGAAGGATAACCTCCTAACTTATGAATTTTCAGTGAATCCGATGCCAGATGAGAGTTTATGGGTAATCCTAACAGAGGTGCTGGAAATGTGGTCCTACCACCAAAAGGGAGAAAAATGCAGGAAGGCCAAGAAAGGAAAGACTCAAACCGGTTTCAGAGAAAGAGTATAAGAGGGGTTTTTCATGTTCTATGTGTGGACAAAGTGGTCACAATAGAAAAATATGTAGGAATAGACCAAAATAAATAGTTGGAAATATAACACTTCCTATTACATATGTTACAATGTTGAGTAGTTAAGTTTCACAAACAACTGTGTTACAAATGTCAATAAAGAATTACAATTTACACTATATGTTGCAATTATGTTAAATATGTTTCATTATACATGTTTTGATTATCCAATAATAGTGTGTTACTGTTTTTAATAATGCTAAATATATTGATAGATTGTACAAATGCAAAACAAAACTGCAAACAATCAGTGTCATTATATGTATAAATGAGAGTATTAAGTTTGTATAAAATTGTATAAGTATGTATATTATTGTATACATATGTATAAACCCTGCAACATTGACAAAACTGCAATAATAACGAAAATACATACTTTGTTAAAGAAAAAACAACTGAAATATTCATTAAAATGTAATTCATTCGCAGCCACAATGTGTAATGACTACCACAAACTACACAAAAATAAAGCCATCTACATTAAAATGAAAAAAACAAACAGAACTACTTTCTCAGTCGTCCCCTCCTCCTTTTCCTGAAATGTCTCCTTGTAATTTCATCACCGCTAATTGCACCAGATTGTTATTTTTTCCTTCCATAATCCCACAACAGAGATCTCCACTTGGTGCGAAGTGTCTCAATGTCAAAATTATCTTTTCGGATTTTCTTACTCAGGATGAAATACTCAGCAAAGCCAGCAACAAAAGCACTACAATCACTATAATTAAAAAAATCAGATTCTCTTTACGTTACTATAAACAGGTACACAAATTGTAAAATAGTAAAATAACGAAGATTAACCTACCATTTGATCTGTTGTGGCACTTTATTAACCAGATTAATCTGCAAAGCATTAGAATGGCGAGTAGCAATCCTTTGTTCTTTGGATATGCAATCAAGACCACCCTCACCATCGTCCTCGATCTTGCTCTTTTTTTGTTTAACGTCCTCGATCTTTCTCTTTTTCGGTTTAACACTGGGGCCTACATCATCTTCATCAACCAGATCAAATTTCAGCTTTTCTTTGGATTTTTCATGTCTCCCATATTTCTTGCTCCTTATTCTAACATTGTTAACTGGAGTAGGAGTATTCTTCGCTTGCGAGCGAGTCATTCGACTGCTCTCTTGCTGTGACTTTTTTGTAGGAGAAGGAGATTCAAAATCATCATCATCGGGGGCATGGACATGCCCTTTCGCTTCAGAATCAGGGGTTGAGGACAAGTCCATCAATGTTTTCACAAAATCGATCTTAACACCTTTTCCAGCAACCTTCGTACGATTTTTAGAAGTAGACATTTCGAACGCATTTTCTACAATAAAATAAATAAAGCTTTAACAAAAGTGAAGACAAGTGAAGGAAAACACAAAAATCAAATCAAAAATAAAGGCCATGAACACAAAACAGAAGCCTATTTTCCCAAATTGAAACAAAACTCAAAAAATAAGTTATACCATAAAAGTCAAAATAATAAAGCATGCAAACTGAAACACCAAGTTTAGGCCCAGAATGATGATAGAAGGAACACAAAATCGAAAGAAAAACACAACAACATTATAAAACAAAAAATATTCAAAATTAGAAAAGCCAAAAAATTAAAAATAAAACAAAAGTTAAAACCAAAACAGTGGTAAAAGCATAAAACGAAATGAAAATTACCTGAAAATAAGAGTGAAAGCTCGAAAAATCACTTGAGACGCAATAATGGAGGACAATTGCCTTCGTACTTCTGTGAAAAAAGTCGTGAGAAGAACAGAGAGAGAAAAATAAAACTAAAATACCGTTAATAATATTTGTGGGCTACCGGGTGAAAATAGAATTTCAAAACATATACAACCTGGGCCAAATCAGGTTAGGGCTTCAAATGTGGACTATTTTCGGATCGGCAGTATGGCCCAAGTGATATATGACGTAATTTTTTCTTATTTAAAAGTAAAACTGATAGGAAATTCAAGTACACATATGTCAAACGAGCTAATATGCAAATGAGGGCTTTCAAAGTCAACAAACAAAGAAATAAACCTTGCTTCCCTCAGACATGTCACTAGGCCTTGGACTTGCATTCGACTCCTAAATAATCTTTAATGGCGATATCTTCGTAACTATTCTAATTTTGAGATTTTTCATACAAATCAATTTTACTAAATTCTATTATGAAAATTAAAAATAAAAATATTTTATTTGTTGAGGTGGAAAGCCACCTTGGCATTTTTAGCTAAGCTAACATGCTTACTCGACTTTCTGATTGGTAATGATTTTTTCGACCATAAGAGGTAAATGTGTTTATAATTCGGTTTGGTATGATTGTCATCAAAATCAAACTAACTAATTTCGATTTTATTTACGGTTATGTGAGTTTTTCGATTTTTTCCCTTAGCACATGAAATATAAATCCATGATATAAATTAATAATATACCTAGTGCGGTCCCACATATGAGATCTGAGAAGTATAGTGTGTATGATTTTCCTATAGACCCTCATCACAAGAAACAAATTATGATATAAATTCTCTTCCTAAAACATGATAATTACTCCTTTTCAGTAATCTAACTTCCAAGGCATATGCTTTCAAGCCAAACCAAATTTTTATAAAAGAACAAACAGATGACTCCTAAAAATTTTCAATATGGATGCAAAACTTAATATGAAACATAAATAATGATGTATTTTGTTCACTTCTATGAATTGTCGATAAAATGTTTAAAAATCAAGTAAGATATATGAGCTTAAGAAATATACTAGCATGTGAAAAATGAAAGGATAATGAGATTAAATTATTTTTACAAAAAACAAAACTTTCTAATTAAGTAATGACCATAAGCTGTAGAATCAAGTATCTAAAGAAACAAAAACGAGCCTCTACAATACCCGAGTTAAATACTATGTTAAAACCAAGGATCACAAATATGTCTATACTAATTTTTAAGGAAAAATCATAGCATAAATTTGTAATCTAAATATATAAAAATAGATAGATGTATATGTTAGTTTAGTTCCTCCTTTTTTGTTCAAATCAAAATTAAACCAAACCTCATGTAGATTTTTTAAGTTGGTTTGATCCAGTTTTGGATTTGGTTCGGACCTTTTTCTTTTCAACACGCCTAATTAAATGAGGGTGTTTGGATAAATTCTAAGCACCAACAACTCGCCTATCATATAAAACTTTTTCCTATCCTTTTCGCATAGACTTACTTCGCAGCTGTGTTAAAAACCAGTTGAATTTTACTCACGAGTAAGAATAATAAAGCATTTCACAAGCTTGAGTCCCTATAAAAAGCTCGTCCCAACAATTTAGCCCAAAATGAAAAAAGTGGGATAGAAGTTTGGTAAACACGTAAGATACTTTGAAGTTAAAATGAACCAAAAGCCATTAGTATGAAGGATTCAAAGTTGAATAATTGAGAAATGAACGTTGTGTTGGCCTGAGTAAGTTTATTTTGATGATTGACAAAGAAACACATGCATGAACCAGGTCCATACACAATATACATAGGGCACAGATAGATTCAAGCACAAGACATACACGTGAAGGGGATAAGCACAAGTGGTTATATATGATATCTCCTGAACGAAAAAGTTGCATAATTGATAAGGAGCAGAACACCTTACTTGAAGAGAACTCTATCCTAGATAAGTGAGGAGTTAGAAGTTGAAGATAACTAGAACTCTTCCACCATGGAATAGTATAGCATTAGAACTCTAAATAATCCTATTCTACTAACTCTATATATTTCAGGATGTTATCTTTTACAGGTACACACAAACGCTGAAATTAAACAAGAGTTGGGAGCAAAATAGCAAGGCATTTTATAAGCAATTCCTGTGTGTTTCAAGTGTGCAAACCTGAAGCTACATGAACCAGGTAGAAGAACTAGTTTCAAGTGTCTGTCTTTTATTCTAGTTTAATTGTAGTAGGGCTTTTGAGCTGTACCTTTCAGTTTCCTCTAGAAGCATTTGTACTAGTACTCTGAGTGTATTGTTCAAGTTAAAGTAAACTTGAAATTGTCGCAACAGCCTGAGGCTGGTTGCCGCAAAGTATTAGAGGTAATCCTTAAGTTTACAAGAGTTGTGTAAACACTATTTTTGGCTTAGTGATTTAGTGAAGTGTTGTAAAAAATCCTACTTGAAAGTAGGTCGTGGTGTTTTTACCTTTTGAGCCAGGCGTTTTCACGTAAAAATACTTTTATTCTTTACTTTCTGCATTTACTATTACGCAATTGGAATGTAAGGAACACGTAAAAGAATCAGGTCCTTCTATAATTTGTCCATACAAAAAATTAGACACCACACAAATCACCCCCACTCTCGTGTATGGTATTGAAGTACAAAACATCTATTGGTGTCAAAGCGGGTTATCCTTGAAAAGGCTAACACCTTAGGAGAAGATCAAGATGAGTGCCCCACCTGGAAATTGGGAAGGGCAATCCACTCCTAGGCCATCACTCTTTAATGGACAATACTACTCTTGGTGGAAGTCAAGAATGGGAGATCACATACATGGAGAGGATTATGAGCTATGGGACATTGTCACTGATGGTCCATTGGATACTTTGAAGAAAAATGCTGAAGGAGTAGATGTGCCGAAGACAAAAGTTGATTTCAATGTTGAGGATCTAAAGAAGTGGGAAAATAATGCCAAAGCCAAGAAGTGGATTGTTTGTGGACTTGGTCCAAATGAGTACAACAGAATCCAAGGTTGTTCCACTGCTAAGAAAATTTGGGACACAATGCAAGTAGCCCGTGAAAGAACAACTCAGGTAAAGAGATCTAGAGGAACTTTATTGTACTCTCAGTATGAAAACTTTGCTATGAAGAATGGAGAAACCATTAGGAGATGTATACAAGGTTCACTAAATGAACTAAAATCTCTTGGAAGGATTATCCCTGAAGAAGAAAGAGTTGAGAAGATACTTACAAGGGTCCTTCCAATTACTTGGGAAAGCAAGATCATTGTCATCCAGGAATCAAAGAATATTTCCACTATCCCTCTGGATGAATTGCTTGGGAATATCACTGCCTATGAACTTAGGAGACAAACCATGAAAATGGATGTACCTAAGAAAGAAAGGAGTTTGGCACTCAGAATCACTGAAGGTTCTGATCTGGAAGATGATGAAATAGTAATGATCACCAAAAACTTCAAGAAGTACTTAAGGAGAGGAAAGGGTTCTTCAAGAAGTGAAAGCTACAGTAAGCCAAGAGCTCCGTATAAGCAAACCAATGATGGCTGCTATAAGTGTGGAAAGACTGATCACATAATCAAAAACTGTCCTTTGTGGGAGATTTAATGGAAGAAGGAAAGAGCTGAACGAAGGAACAAGAAGAAGGAACAGGTTCATCCCAAGAAAGTCAACAACAAAGGATCAACCAAGCCTATAGTCGCTGCTTGGGGAGAAAGCTCAGATGATGTTGAGCGAGCACTAATGGCTATTGGAGAATCTGATGAAGAAACTGAGATAAATGTCTTTCATCTCAAAGGCAAGATTGGATTTTTATCTAAAGAAAGATTATCTAATTATTACTAGAGTTGATTGATGAATCCGAGGATGTGAATAATGAAAAAGAATAGATGTCAAAAGAATATGTGATTTTGAAAGCTAAGTGTAAAAACCTAAAATTTAGGGCTTGTGAAACTAAAAGTGAAAATACTGATTTGAAAAACCAGGTTCATGCACTTGATATAACTATCCTAAAACTTAGATCTGAAAATCTAAAATTGAAATTATGAACAGGTAAAAAGATAGCTGGTCACACATAACTCACTTTAGAATAAAATGTAGGAAATATAAAAGATGAGTTGTATAAAAGGGATAAACTGGTAAGAGTCTTAAAGGAGGATCTGAACAAGGTCAAGCATGAGCTAGACAAAACTTGTAAATGGAACAAGTCCTTTGATGCACTTTCATGGCTACAAGAACATCATAGTAGCAACAGAAGAGGACTTGGCTTTGGGAACTCTGCACCTAAGTGGGATCCCAAAAGCAAGTACCTCACACTCCTCGAGAATAAGATTTTCACACACTCTGGAAACACTGATCACTACAAGTGTGATTGCACTACAAAAGAAAAGGTAGATCAAAAGAACAAAACATTTGTTCTTGGAAAAAATAGGCTGCCAAGATGGGCTAAAAAGAACGTGATTTATCCTTTTGCCTATAGAAAGGGACCCAAACTAGTTTGGGTTCCTAAGACTAACCCCTGATTTCTTTTTGCAGGTCCAAATGAAGGGAAGCAACCAAATATGGTATATGGATAGTGGCTGCTCAAAGCACATGACAGGAAGCAAGAACTAGTTCCTTTCACTTGAGGACCTTAAAGGAGGTAACGTCTCCTTTGAAAATGAAAATAAATGTGAGATCATTGGGATTGGAAAGGTAGGTAAGATTGATTTTCACTCTATTGAGAATGTCTACTTGATAGATGGAGTAAAGTACAGTCTAATAAGTGTATCACAATTGTATGATAGAGGTAACATGGTAGCCTTCACATCTACAAAATACTTTGTAATTAATCTTACCACTGATAAAATAGTTTTGTAGGGAAAAAGAGTGAATAATATATATGTGGTTGATTTGTCCACACTTTCAGATAATGAACTCTCTTGCTTAAGTGTATTGGACAATGATCCCCTCTGGCACAAGAGACTTGGACATGTCAGTCTAAGCCAACTCAAGAAACTAGTCTCCAAGGACTTGGTGATAGGGTTGCCTAACATTAAGTTCAAGGAAGATAAAGTTTATAAGGCTTGTACAAGGATAAAATAGGTAAGATCCTCTTTTAAAATAAAAAAAATGGTAAATACTACCAGGACGATAGAACTGATCCATATGGATCTATGTGGACCAGTGAGAACACTGAGCAGAGGTGGTAAGAGATATGTTATGGTGCTTGTTGATGATTACTCTAGGTTTAATTGGATACCGTTTTAACATCTAAAGATGTAGCATTTGACATGTTCACTTCATTTGTTAGAAAAACTCAGAAACAACTAGGTAATCAACTTGTATCAATTAGGTTTGATCATGGTACTGAATTTGAGAATGCTAAATTTGCTGAATTTTGTGATGAGCATGACATAGATCATAAATTTTTGGTCCTAGAACTCCACAACAAAATGGAGTAGTTGAAATAAAGAATTGGACATTGGAGGAAATGACTAGGACTATGCTACTTGCTAGTAAATTGCCCCACAACTTCTGGACAGAAACTGTGAACACTGCATGCTACATAATAAATAGGTGCATGACGAGACCTCTTGTTGAGAAGACTCCCTACGAGTTACTTAAAGGGAGAAAGCCAAGTATATCCCACCTTAGAGCATTTGGATGCAAGTGCTTTGTGTACAATAATGGAAAAGACTCTATAGGTAAATTTGATCCCAGAAGTGATGAGGGAGTATTCTTGGGATATTCCTCACATATAAAAGCATATAAGATATAACAAAAGAACTATATGTGTAAAAGAAAGTGTATATGTTGTTTTTGATCAAACTATCATTCGTTGTGAGAGGCAGGAACAAGATGATGAAGCAATTGGTTGGTAAGAAAGTCAAATGAAACTACAGCCTAGCCTGAAGTTGCACTAGAGGAAGGAACATGTGATGGAACATGTCCTTCTATCAGGGGAAACCTGACAGGGGAACAGAACATAGTGGAACTGATCCTCAAACCTCGAGGGAACCTGCCCATGCACCTGTTCCTAAGCAACAAAATATTGAAGGAATATCTAAGGGAAATAAACTGGCTGTGATACCTTACAAGCATCAAAGTTCTCATCCCATTGGGAACATAATCACTAATCCAACCTCTGGAATCAAAACCAGATCTTCTTTGAAGAACCTCTGTGATTTTGATGCTTTTTTTTATCTCTTATTGAACCTAAAAATATTTCTGAGGCTTTGCAGGATGCATACTAGGTGAATGTAATGCAAGATGAAGTCAACCAATTCGAGAGAAGTCAAGTTTGACATCTAGTACTAAGACCCAAGGACAGATCAGTGATTGACACTAAATGGGTATTCAGAAATAAACTTGATGAAGATGGAACAGTTACAAGGAACAAGGCAAGATTAATGGTTCAAGGATACAATCAAGAGGAGGGTATAAACTATGATGAGACTTTTGCTCCAGTTGCAAGATTGGAAGTAATTAGACTCCTTATAGCTTTTGCTGCTTACAAGGAAGTCACTCTCCATCATATGGATGTCAAGAGTGCCTTCCTCACTGGCTATCTAAAGGAAAAAGTATTTGTCAAGCAACCTCCTAGTTTTAAAAGCAAGGAATGTCCTGATCATGTGTACAAGCTTGACAAAGCACTTTATAGGCTCAAGCAGGCTCCAAGAACATGGTATGAAAGACTATCTAAATTCTTGCTTGAGCATGGCTACAAGAGAGGTAAAATGGATAATACTTTGTTCTTGAAAGAAAAAGGCAAAGATCTCTTGCAGTTCAGATATATGTTGATGATATAATATTTGGAATAACTACATATAAGTTAAGTAAAGAATTTGATAAGCTAACGGGGAGTGAATTTAAAATGAGTATGATGAGTGAGCTTAATTTCTTTTTTGGCTTACAAATTAAACAAAATTCAAATGAAACTATGATCCATCAATAGAAGTATGTGAAGAAGTTGCTTAAAAGGTTTAAAATGGAAGATTCCAAAGAAATTGACACTCTTATAGCAACAACCACAAAACTGGATATAGATGAACCTGGTTCATCTGTTGATAAGAAGATGTATAGGGGAATGATTTGCTCTTTGTTATATATCACTGCTAGTAGACTTGACATTATTTTCAGTGTAGGCCTTTGTGCTAGATTTCAGGCAAATCCAAAAGATTCTCACTTGATATCTGTCAAGAGGATCTTGAGATACCTAAAAGGCACCACTGATCTCTGCTTATGGTATCCAAAAGGTAGTAATTTCAACTTAGTGGGATATGCTGATACTGATTATGCAGGTTTTCTTGTGGATAAAAATAACACTTCAGGTATGGCACACTTTCTTGGCTCATGTCTTGTGTCTTGGGCCATCAAAAAGCAAAATTTTGTGGCCTTGTCTACTGCTGAAGCTGAGTATGTGGATGCTGCCTCATGTTGTGCTCAATTTTTGTGGATCAAACAGTAATTAATGGACTTTGGACTTGATGTAGATTGTATCCCCATATTTTGTGATTACACAGTGCAATTAGTATGACCAATAACCCGGTCCATCACAAAATAACTAAGCTCATAGATGTTAGGCACCACTTTTTGAGGGACAACTATGAGAAAGGTTTGATTACTGTAAAATTTTGTGCTGCTGACAAGCAAATAACTGACATCTTCACAAACGTTCTAAGTAGAGATCACTTTGAAAGGAACAAGTTAGAATTAAGGGTTATTAAGATCATTTAAAAGGAACCAGTTCTAACTCAATAATTGGTTAGATAATTTGTGAATTTTGTAAATAATTAGATTAGATTTTGCTCAGTCTCATACTTTTATTAGTATACTCTTGTGCCATGTGCTAAAATTTCTCACTAATCTCTAATGATATTTTCTTTATTTTCTTGCAAAATTCAGACTTACACAAGAGAATTCTCAGTGAAGAACCTGGTTCATCAAGATTACATGGTATATACTCTCCACTCCATATATTTTGAAATAAATGTATTTGGATCATGATAAAAAAGAGAGTCCCATTTAATCTTAGTCTCCCTCAAGTCTATCCGTTACAAAAGAACCGATTTCACAGAAAAGAGCCCTACACACCATAATTGCCTAGAATCTTAAGAAGAGTCCAACGTCTATTCAAACTGACTTTCCCAAATTGATTTGACCTCTGAACTTCAAAAAGTAGTCGTTACCCACTCCAACTCTCCCTCTTTAAATTTATTATCCTTTAATCATTTCTTCACTTCTAATCTTTAACGACGCCAAAAATTCTCTCTATTTTCTCTCTCTCTTCTACACACATATCTCTTCTACGTACATCAAATGGCAAACCCGTTTGAAAACCCTTCTTCACTACCCAATGAATCATCACCCACACCTTCAACCACCCCTATGATACGCTCAAATTATACCTAAATAAATAGTATAAGGCAGTCGATGTCAAATATAATAACCCAACTAGGTGGGGTCGAATCCCATAGGGAATAGGTGTGAAAAGGTTACTTGAATAGTGTGAAACTTGACTTAAGTCATAATCCTACTCAGTTAGATTAAAAGAGAGTGTTGTAATTATGAGCTATCGAGAAAACTATTTTATTATAAGAATGTAATTAATTTGATTAAAGAAACCAAGGTTGTGTCCCCATCAATGGAATGTAATGCTATCGGTGTTAATATGATATATCCCTAATGGAAAGTCCTTTGATATGCAAATAGTTTCTAAATAACTACCCAATATTTTCCAATAGTTAGGTAGTATTTTCTCTTTATGATTTTCCCAAATATAAAAGAGATACAATTAAGAATAACCAATTTATGCCAAATAGAACCCACTTATTCCTAAGCGATTCTATTAAACAAGGTTTAAAGCCTTGAGTTTTTGCTATTCAATTCTACCAAACCCTAACCCACTTTTCCAAGTAAATATAGAACGAAATGGCATTAGTCAATGTTTGCAACCACCGACATTAAATGAAGCATGAGAAATGAATAAATACCAACCAACCATTATATATATATATATATATATATAGATTTAATGGTAAACACCCATTAACATTACACCCATTTAGGGCCCACAACCTTAGCATTTAAAATTAGCTACTCATACTAGAATCCAAGAACAAAGCAATAAATAAAGTCATAAAGGTTACAAAAATACAAGATTCTGTCTTCAAAAGCTTCCAAAATAATGGTATATTTAATTCTCTAAATGTAGCCTTTTTTTCAGACAAGATGTCCCACAAAACCCCTAGTTATTCTATTTATAATGGGCTAAAAGTCGGGGTCAAAATATGCCAAACATACTTATGCAGATTACATCTGCGATCGCAGAACGGGTTGTAGAATCACTTCGCGTCCCGCATAATTACAACTCTGTTGCATAATTGAGTGTCCAGTTGCCCAGTTGTTCATCGCAGATCTGTTATGCAGTCCGCACATTGATTTCGCGATCGCAGATGATGCCGCAAAATTGCTCTCGCAGAACTCTTTCTTGCATTTATGCGGTCATTATGCGGTCCGCACAAGCATTATGCGACCGCATAATAGACCACACACTCCTATCTAAAAAACTGGGAACAACTGATTCATTCTGCGGTTGGTATGCGGCCCGCACATCACTTTTATGGTTGCAAACGTGCCTCATTTTTGCCCTTCTATGGGTTTTTGTCATCTTTTTCTGTGTTCTTGGTTCTTCAAGTCTGGTATGCTGCAAAACACCAAAACTACATAAGAAATAACTTGAAATGCTTTAAAAGACGAGCGAGAGTCTATGTAATTAGTATCAAAAGTGCCGCAATTCTACGTCACATCAACACCCCCAACTTAGACTCTTTCTTGTCCTCAAGCAACTAAAACAAAGTCATCCTATCATTTACTAATCTATTTCCGACGGATCACAAAATAACCGTGACTGTAGATGGTGCTGACTATTAGCTAACAAGCATGTAACTTCTTTTATTCACCATTCGTGGAAGACAACAATCATTTAGCAATTCGAATAATTAATTTGTAAACTTCGAGCCTCAAGCGCAATGGCAGAGTGCTACCCACAACTAGGTGTGCACTTGTATCCTACTTCAAGAACCTAACTTCTGCTAAAACTTGCAATTCATGCGTGCTCACAACAAAGAAAATCCCCAACTCAACAAATATGTACAGGGGATACAATCAAACACTCTTGCACTCAGAAATAAGGCTAAATTCTACAAGTATCAGTCTATATGCTTGCCCTTATTTTAACTCACTGCTATCTCAGGAATAATTGGTTGTAGATCACAAAGGACTTTTCACGGGTTGTAGTGTAGGCTTCAGGACGGGTTGGATGAATATTTGGGAATGTAGTGGTTGTACTCTCCTTGAACTCTACATACACTTTGCTTCTTTACCACATAGAACTTATTGACCTCGAGTTAACGACATAGAACCACCTCAACGTATTTATTCAGTTTTTACAAGATTCCACACCATTTGTTTTTTAATTTTATATACATATGTTTTTCTTTTGTTTTTCCTTTTGAGCTTGAATATCTTCATATACACAACTTTGAGTTTTTTTTTTCTACCCGCAATGAGAAACCTTACCAATTTCCAATTAACACTGACACCCCCAACTTAGGCTTTTAGCCTCATTCTTAATCGTTCAAGGAAGAATGGGTTCAAAAGAGGAAATTATTTCACAAAGGGGTAAAGGTTTGTAATGTGGTGGCCAAGTAAAATGTTGAAGGCTCAACGGGGGTAACTAGGATAATCGATGTACGAGGGAGGTCAATTTGATCAAAAATTAGTTAGCAATCACAAAGAGAGCCTAATATCATTTCAACACCCAATCATTAACCTGAGAATTACATTAAGAAATCAACCGGGCAAGTTCTAGACATCACAAGTTAAGAATATGCCTTATTTATACAAATCCTCACTCACTCACAACGCATGAACTGTTCGATTCGGCATAATTTCAGCCTTCAAGTGAATACACGGCAACTCAAAGCTTCATCACATGATATTTGAGGTTCTAAGTAAGCACAAAGTCAAAGAGTGAGCCTCGATTTCACAAGAATAACTAACCGTGTATTTACAAAATTACAAAGGTGTAATTTATTCAACAAAAACTTATCACATGCTTGAAGATAGAACAAAAATACCAAACAAGTCAAAACGTTTTGTGCTACCGCCATGCTTCTACTATTACACCCTTGGAAAAGAACCCGGCAAAGAAAAACCAAGGGGAATTCATTGTTATGTATAAAACTACACTATTAAGTTAAAGAGTTTATATACAAGTTTCAAAAATTTTGACTACCCCACCCCCAACCAAAGAGCACGCATTATCCCCAATATATTGAGAAAGTAAGAGAAAAGTTTAGGGGATTCCTGGGGCGCACTAGGCGCTTGGAGGGGCTGGAACATCCGAGGCAACTGTGGGGTCGGAGGCTGACACTGTGGAAGCAACAGGTGGAACCTCTGACTGTGTATTGGTGTCTGAGACCAGAATAGGAAGCTCCGCCTGCTGCGAAGCTGGGTCTTGGTCCTGGGAGCTACTAGCCTCACCCAGTAATAGCTGTGTGGTCGTGGGAGTGGCTTTAGCGACTATGTCTGCAAGGGAATGTGCAATGGCTATCTGTACATCTGCTTCCTCCTCACCCGGTGTATCTGTAGAGACATAAATTTGTTTGCCTCTGTTGTCTCGCTGATCATCCTCCTCCACAAGCAATCCCTCCTCATCAGTTTCCTCCTCGTCAATTTCCCCCTCATCAGTTTCCCCCTCAGACCCTCCAGATTCCTCTTCTGAATGAGTATCAATGTGCACAACAGAGTCCGGAGCTTATGAAGCATCAGTACCATGGTCCACCGGAGCTGACATGATGAGGTTTGTGAAATCAAGGTCAAGGCTCGGAATGTGGGAGGTACCAGTGCCCTGCTCCCCTTCCTTTAGAAGAACGGAGGTCAAATCAAACTCCAGGTTCTGCATCTTGTGCAACTCGATTTCAGCTCAGGTACATCCTGTTTGAGTTGAGGCATGTCTCCAGCTTCAGCTCGCCCGACCCTCTTAAGGCGCACTTCAAAGTGCTTGAGTCTATATTCATAAGATTGATGCTATTTTTGAAGAACACTCACTGAAGTTTGGATAGGGGCCAGTGCTTGTCGGATGAGAGCTGGAAGTTCTTTCGTCAATCTGTCTACTTTGGCATTGGCATGTTGTGCCAGTAGACCAAGCTGTGAGAGTATAGGCAATGAGCCAGGTGGTTGCGTAGTGGATGGTCTGGGAGTGGATGTGGAGGTGGCTGGTGCGGAAGGAGTGTCAGGAACTGATGAAGCAGCAGGTGCGCTGAGGCTGGAGGAGGAGTGAGTGAAGGCTCTGGTGGATTTTCTATCACTTTTTCTGCAGCATCATTGATCCGGGTGATGTAAATATCTTGAACTACGTTTTCGATGCGGTCATGTTTGGGGATAAGAGGAACTTCCCCATCTTTACACAAAGCATGGATCAAGCATCGGAAGGAGAGTGATGTTTCTTTCTGGTTTGCCCGGATCCCAATCTCACGAAATATAATCTCTCCCACATCAACTTTGATACCCGACATGATGCATGCAATGAGGATTACCTTCTCGATGCTTATATCGGTTTCATTTATTGAGGGCATTAGACGAGATCAGACCAAATTGAGCCAATACCGGCCTTCTTGGGTGAGATCCCTCTTGATAATCTTTTGGCGCGAAGTGATCTAGGATGGAGTTACCTTGGATATGACGGAGGCCACCCAAGCACGACTGGCTTCCTTATTTGCAATATTTGTATCATATTCGGCCATGCCTGGCTCCCAACCCTCAAAATATATATAATTGATCGATGAGGCATCACATAGTAATTGAACCCCTCGAACTAGGACAAATTACAAGAATCTACGATTTCACTCCTATTCAGCGTTCCTGGAGGCATCATATGCAACATAGAATTCCCTAACGAGCGTCTCGTTGTACTCCATCGGAACCTGAGTGAAGAACTCCCATTTCCTCTTTTTAATATTTTCTAGTTTTCTTTTAAACTGTTCAATCCTAGCTGCTTCTCTTCAAGGATTTTTCTCTTTGCTAAGCCATCTTTGTATAGGTTCTAAGAGCCGGAAACCCCAAACCTGAGATCTTCACCACTTTTTCGGCGTGCTTCAGCATGGAGGTCAACAGGTGGCACAAGATCAGTCTGTGACTCCTCCTCTTCAGACTGGAAGGAATGCTCAGAAATACTTCTGGATATGTCAGGCCATGTGCGATTGGATTACTGTGCTTGTTGGCTTAGAGCAGCAACCCGTTGCTTTCCTCAAGCGGGAGGTTGTTGTGATGCTAGGGATTTGTTTGGTGCCATTCCTGTGAGTTAATCAATGAGTGAGTATGTGATATGTCATGGGCAACATATTGAGAACAAATAAAAGTATCAAGAAGTTTTTGCGATCAGTTATGCGATCAACATATTGAGAACAAATAAAAGTATCAAGAAGTTTTTGCGATCAGTTATGCGATCGCATAACAACTCTGCGAGCCACAAAATCTGTCACATAATACATCCCTCAGAAGCAAAGCAAGTTATGCGGTCCGCAAAACAACTTATACGACCGCAGATTGATCGCATTTTGTTCTTCAGATTTAGCATTTTATCTATCTCAGTCTGCGACCATTTTGTGGTCCGCAAAACATTTCTACGGTCGCAAATTCAACCGCACGTGTCCTTTTCAGAAAACTACCTAGGGCACAAAATGCGATGATTTTGCGGACCGCAAACCAGTTATGCGGACCGCAAAGATCATCTTCCTTAGTCAAAAAAGTCTTCCTACTCAGTCTCAAATACATAGTTTTCTAGTAGATACACACAGTCATTGCACACCTATTAAGACGAAATGTAATCAAAATGCTACAACTTTCCAACCCCTATTATTCTACTCCTACTCTGTAGATTAAATCCCCAAATTCCAATTTATCCACAACATAAACTTTTCCCTAGAGATGATTTTTAGCTCAATCACGCACACACGAACACCCATAGCAAGGGATTGAGAAGAAGGGGGAGGGGAATGAAAGCGCATGGTATTATTCAATTTGATCAATCAAGAGAAAGGGTGGAATTGTACATACCAAATAACAGAGGATTTGAGGATTTCGGTCTGAAGCACGAACCAGGTGAGCCCTTCCTTTTCAATTCCTTTTTCTTTTTGTGATTTTGTGTTGTTGTTTTAATGTTTTTGGTCTTTTTTTCCTTTGCTTTTGTGTTATGCGGTGCTCATGGGTGTGAGAGTGTAAATGAACGACGGAAATGCAGAGTGAGGGATTTAGCGTTTTAATACCTGGAAGGTTCACGGTGAGAAAGTGCATCGCGTATCACATTATGCGGTTACATCTGTGTTATGCAATGAGTTAGTGACTGAGTGAGGTAAACCAGCTTTGCGATCGGTTCTGTGGTCGCATAATCGTTATGCGATCCGCAAAAAGCAAAATCTCACCTCATTTTTGAAGGCCCAGATTGCATTTTCTTCTGGTTGTGTCTGCGATCTTTATGCGATTCGCATATCCATTATGTGACCGCATATGTTGCCGTAGACCATAGGTCTTTCTTTCCTTCATTTTCCTCTGCACTTGCATCCTGTTTCATTGTATTTTGGGTTACCTGAATTCTAACACACACGTTAACTGCTCGACACTAACAACTAAACCTTTAGAAATTAAAATCTAACTAAACAGTGTTACCACGCATGGGTTGCCTCCCAAGAAGCGCTTGATTTAACGTTGCGACACGATGATGTTGTCCTCATTTTGGCTAATCAGTGGTGGGGGCTGGTGTAGGACTATCCTTGAGTGCGAATTGTTCTACCAAGTGCCTTTCTCCATTGGTTCCAAGGTAATGCTTGACCCTTTGGCCATTTACTTTGAAATTTCCAGTCCCGTCCTCAAACTCTAATTCAATAGCACCATAGGGAGACACATTCACAACTTTGAATGGGCCAGACCATTTGGATTTGAGTTTGCCCGGAAATAACTTGAGTCTTGAGTTGAAGAGTAAGACCAAGTCACCGAATTTGAATTCCCGCTTCAAAATCTTCTTGTCATGAACAAACTTCATTCTTTCCTTATATATGGTTGAAATCTCATAGGCATGAAGACAGAATTCTTCCATCTCGTTAAGGTGTGTCATACTTAGATTAGTAGCTTCAAACCAGTAAAGATTTAACTTTTTCAATGCCCATATAGATTTGTGTTCAAGCTCCACTAGCAAGTGACACGCATTACCAAAAACAAACAAGTATGGCGAGGTGCCAATGGGAGTCTTAAATACTGTGCGATATGCCCACAATGCATCATCTAGCTTCCTTGACTAGTCTATCCTGTTTGCATTAACAGGTTTTGCTAGGATGTTTTTGATCTCCATGTTGGAGACTTCAACCTGACTACTTGACTGAGGATGATAAAGGGTGGCCACCTTGTGTTTAACTATGTATTGTTTGAGCAGCCCGGCGAAAGCCTTGTTGCAAAAGTGAGAACCGCCATCACTAAGGATGGCCCTTGGGGTTCCAAACCGAGTGAATATGTTCTTCTTCAAGAAAGCAGTTACACTCTCCTCATTGTTAGGCAACGCGATTGCCTCGACCCATTTGGAAACATAATCTACTACCACCAAGATATATGTCATTCCGTAAGAGCTTACGAAGGGACCCATGGAATCTATCCCCACACATAGAAGATCTCGAGCTCCATCACAAACTTCATAGGCATCTCATGTCTTCTAGATATTGACCCTTGTCTTTGACATTGATCACATGCCTTGACCATTTGGTTTGCATCTTGGTAGATCGATGGCCAATAATTGCCACATTCAAGCACTTTTTCCGCAGTACGGTTTCCACCATGATGGCCCCCAACTGGGGAGTCATGACATACTTTGAGAATTTGTATTACCTCATCTTCCGTAACACAACGCCGAATGATGTTGTCGGCGCATGTACGGAATAGAAAGGGTTCCTCCCAATATTATTTCCTACACTCCCGCAAGAACTTTTTCTTTTGATAAGCTTCCAATTCGTCGGGGATAAGGTCACTAACCAAGAAGTTAGCGATGTCGGCATACCAAGGAGTGAAGGTGATAGACAATACCAATATGTGCTCATCTGGAAAGGCATCATTAATTTCAAGATTTTGTTTTGGTGTCCCTACCTCTTTAAGCCTAGATAAGTGGTCCGCAACTTGATTCTCTGTTCCTTTCCGATATTTGACTTCAAAGTCAAGCTCTTGTAACAAAAGAACCACATAATCAATCTTGGTTTAGCATCCTTTTCACCATAAGATAGTGGAGAGCATCATGATCAGTGTAGACTATCACTTTGGACCTCAACAAATAGACCCGGAAGTTTTCAAAAGCATAGACAATGGCAAGCAGTTCTTGCTCCGTCACCGTGTAATTCATTTTGTGCCATTGAGTTTCTTGCTTGCATAGTAGATAGTATGAAGGATATTGTTATGCCATTGACCAAGTACTTCCCCAATAGCTACATCATTGGCATCACACATGAGTTCAAATGGAAGAGACCAATCAGGCGTGACAATAATAGGTGCCGTGGTGAGCCTCGCTTTCAATTCCTCAAAAGCATTGAGGCACTTCTCATCGAAATCAAACTTTGCATCTTTTTCAAGGATCTTGCACACGGGACTCGCAATTTTTGAGAAGTCCTTGATAAAACACCTATAAAAATTGACATGCCCCAAAAAGCTCCTAACACCTTTTATCTAAGTGGGAGGAGGAAGCTTGGAAATGATCTCGATCTTTGCCTGATCAACCTCTATGTCTTTCTTGGAAATGTTGTGGCCCAGAACAATACCCTCGTCCATAATGAAGTGACATTTTACCCAATTTAGCACAAGGTTAGTTTCCTCACATCTTTTGAGCAGTTGCCTAAGGTTGTCAAGGCAATGCTCAAAGGAGTCACCAACTACAGAAAAGTCATCCATAAACACTTCTAAGAAATCCTCCACCATGTTCGAGAAGATTGACATCATGCACCATTGAAATGTGGCTGGGGCATTGCATAGCCCAAATGGCATCCGACTCCTATACATGCATTTGAATGTTGTCTTCTCTTGATCTTCTAAGGCAATGTTGATTTGGTTATAGCCAGAATAACTATCAAAAAAGCAATAAAATGACCTTCCTGCTAGCCGATCAAGCATTTGATAAATAAAAGGCATAGGGAAGTGGTCCTTGCAAGTAGCACTATTGAGCTTCCGGTAGTCCATGCAAACTCTCCACCCGGTCACCGTCCTCGTTGGGATGAGCTCATTTTTGTCGCTTTGAATCACGGTCATGCCTCCTTTCTTTGGAACACATTACACCGGACTCACCCAAGGACTATCAACAATGGGGTAGACAACCCCGACATTCAACCATTTAATGATTTCTTTCTTTACCGCCTCTTGCATGGAAGGGTTTAACTTTCTTTGATGCTCCATGCTAGGTTTGCACTCTTGCTACAATTGTATCTTATGCTCACAAATTCCAGCGGGAATTCCTCGAATATCCACTATTGTCCACCCAATGGCCCGTCTGTGCTCCCTCAAGGTATTCAAAAAGTGTTCAACCTGCATATTATTCAACAAAGAAGAAACGATTACAGGTAGAGTTTCATTAGAGCCAAGAAATTTATACCTTAAGTATGGTGGAAGTGGCTTGAGCTCCAGTTATGGCAGCTCGATAATTGAAGACTTAGCGGGGGGAATGACTCTATTCTTTAAGTCAAGAAAAAGTTTCTTTGGAGCATAAGTGTAGGACCCAAGCCCTTTTAATGCATTTACCGATTCCATGTATCCTTCCATGTCTTCACCATCAAAATTTACCAAAATAGCCGCCAATGCCTCACCAAGGAATTCTTCTTCCATATTCACCTCGACTGCATCCTCTACCTCATCAACAATATCAATGACTGAGATACTTTCGTATGTATGTGGTAATTTCATACCCTTACTCGCTTGCAAGGTAATCTCTTCTTCATTAACTCGGAACTTGATCTCATTTCGTTCTGAATCTATGAGTGCTCTTACGGTAGCAAGGAATGGTCTCCCCAAGATGATAAGTATTTCTTTATCAACAACACAATCAAGGATAACAAAGTCGGCAGGGAGGAGGAACTTCCCCACTTTCACAAGAACATCATCAACAATTCCCACTGATCTCCTTATTGAACGGTCGGCCATTTGCAACCTCATACTTGTAGGCCGAGTCATACCTAACCCCTCTGGATTGTAAATAGCAAAAGGCATTAAGTTGATGCTAGCCCCATTATCACAAAGAGCTCGTGCAAAATCGTGCAACCCGATAGTGCACAGAATTGTGAAGGCTCCCGGGTCCTCCTTCTTTTGGACGGTGGTTGTTGCAATGATAGAACTAACCCGGTGAGTCACATTCACCACTTTATTCTTGGTGGTTTTATTTTTAGTGATCAAGTATTTCAAGTACTTATAAAAACCCGACATCACTTGAAATGGTTCTACAAATGGAATGTTCACCGATAATTACTTGAGAATGTCGTAGAACTTCTCGAGTTTGCTATCATCAACCCTCCTAGAAAGTCTTGAGGGAAAGGAGGAGGAGGCCTAGGAATTGGTGCTAGAGATTTTGGTGTCGCTTTTACCTTTTTCTTAACCTTTTCATGGTTTACTTCTTGAATTTTCACCTCCTTTGGGAGTCTTTCAGCTTCAACAACCATTGGCACCTTAACTTGTTTCTCAACTTCTTGTTCAGAATCTTCCACTTCAACCACTTGTTCATTTTCTCCTTGAAGTAGTTTCCTACTTTGAGCTGTGATTTCCATACAATGAGAAGTCAGACCATTCCCACTATCTTTTGGGCTTGCTATTGTGTCACCTGGGAGAGTACCTTTCTGCCTCGTATTTTGCTCTCTTGATGGATCTCACATTTGAATTTCTAACTTTTGTATGGATGCAGTGTGAGAACCCACAAGCTCGGTCATGTTCTTTATTGAAGTGTTAGATCTTTCTTGATTTTGCAATAGTCGTTCAAGCATGTTTTCCAACTTGGACTCACTTGAAGAACTTTCCTTCCAATGCAGAGTGTTAGAATATTGCCCCTTTGGTGGAACATAGGGGTTTGAACTCCGATTTGAAAAGTTATTTTTGTTGTTACTCCAATTACCTTGATTTGAACTACCTTGATCATTTTGCCACTGTTGATGGCCTTGCCCTTGCAGGTTAGACCTTCATTGGTTTTGTTGTCCCGAACCTTGGTAGGGTTGTCTTTGATAACCACCTTGAGAGTTGTTGACATAAGTTTCTTCTTCATAATCCTCATTTGACAAGTATTGCACATCTTCCACAACATTCACCTTTTTTGTTTGGCTTTCAGTGAAAATGGTCGATAACACATTGATGTTGGTTGCAAGCCTGACAATTACTTGATCTCTTTCTTGGTTCTCCTTAATCATGTTGGTTAAGGAAGGAGTACCATATGCAATTCCACCCGTGGTGTCTTCCGAGTGCCAAGCTTGGTTATGTTCAGCCATCTTGTCAAGGATTTGTGTGATCCTTGCAAATGTTTTATCCATAAAGGATCCATCAGCTGCATTTTTGGATATGGATTGATTCATAGGATCCAAGCACATATAAAACTTCTCCAATAAGATATTGTCCGGAAAACCATGATTCGGTAACCTCATTAGATATAGCTTGAATAGATCCCATGCCTCATGTAGATGCTCTCCCGGTAATTGCTTGAAGAAGAAAATTTTATCCCGGAGATCGGACTTCTTGCTTTGCGGGAACCATTTGGCTAGGAAAGATTGGACACGTTTGGTCCAAGTATGAATGGAATTAGGCGGTAGATTTTGGATCCATTGTCTTGCCTCTCCAGTTAGAGAGTACTTGAAAACCCTCAGCCTTATGGCATCATCTGAAACGTGATTCTGCTTGTGCATCACACACACCCAAGAAGTTTCTAAGATGTTGTGTCGGATCATCATCTATAGAATTTCGGATAACCCCCTCTGCCTTGAGCATTAGGATTAGACTGTGTTCCACCTTGAAGGTGGCAGAATCAACTCTTGGAGGGACAATGACATTTGTATCCTCAATATACTCATCTGTATTAGCAAAAATATTTCCTTCTTCCGGCTCACCCATGTTTACCTAGTGACACCAAGCAAAGCAAGCAAAGTGTGATGGAATAGAAGAATACCTAAAGTAAAGCACACACTAATTAGTAATTTTAAAACCGTATTCCTCGACAACGACGCTGTCACGACCCAACTGGAGGGTCATGACTAGCACCCGGGCCATACTTGCCGAGCACCAACATACATTTTATCTAACCTTCCTTATTATCTTTAAGGGTCAACAAAATCAATATAAATGGTAGACATGGATCATGAACATCCAACAATGAAAGGTAATGTCATGAACATACATTAGATGGGACGACAAGACTGTCAAGAAAACTATATATAAGGTACGAGCTACCATGCTGTCGTGAAAGACTATACAACAAAAATCAGCCGACAAGGCATTCCAAACCATACATGAGTTGACACCTGTCTATGAGCCTCTAAAGGAACATAAGTGCTACAACATTGCCGGAACAGGGCCCCGACATACCCGTAATGTCTATAACAAAAATGCATACCAAGACCACGGCAAGTCCGGAGAAGGGAT
>AWOL01S0042576.1:0-10665 GCA_000715115.1 Nicotiana otophora | reverse complement strand
TGTGTGAACCCTTTCTTTGGAGTGATCTTGTGAGGTTATTCTCTTAGGGTATTTGGGATTAATTAGAGTGTTTACTCTAATTTTATACTCTCTTTTATACTTTTATTGTTATAGTAAATTGCTCCTCTCCGCTTGTGGACGTAGGTCACTTTGACTGAACCACGTTAAATTTGTGTCTTCTTTATATTCTTTAATTGCCGTTATTATCAACTTCTATTGTCTTTGTTATTGTCATTATACCGTTGTTTGGCTAAATTTTGCACTACCCGGGTTCCCGATCCTATCACCTTGTTTAGTGGCATTGACTTATTTTTCTTTTGCTTTTGAGGCATTTTTCCTTAGCTTTGAACAAAATACGAATTTGTCAGATTATTCTATAAGAACAAAGTCAAAATTCCCAAACATTATTTTTAAAAAAACCACATCACAAGCTCGTTTACTTTGCATTGTCATTTCCTTCTCTCTTTTATCTTGAAATCAATCTATTGCACCTTTGTCAAATCATTTTGGAAGTGCTTTTACCAATTATAGAAATAAATGTGTATTTGACCAATCTTTCCAAAAGTACTTGCAAGTACCAACTTATGACAAATAACAGGTAAAAATCCCTTTATAATTAGTATTATTTAAATAAATAAATTATGTAAAATATTCTTTATAATATAAATACATTATAGAATTTACCATTTCGTTAGTAAACTCTGCCAAGTCTGTTTACTTTGTTTATTTTGGTTTCTTTCCGGGATAGAACAGTTGGTCAATGTGTATGGGATACTTTACAACACTAGGTGCAGTTGCATTTGATTGGAGATAAAGTGAGTGCAAGTGTCGCTGCAAATGAAGAGGACTTATTCCTATTTGGGAAAGCCAGATAATATAGCAGAGAAACCAGAAGTCAAAGTAATATCACACACTTTAATTTGCACACTTTAATTTGCTATGTAGTATCACACAGAGGATGACATATATAATTTTTTAAATGACCTTTTTATTCATAATATCACTTAGAAGCAATAATTCAGTGTGTTTTGAAGTACTCCATCCGGTTCACTTTAATTGATTTTTTTAGTTGTTTTCACACATATGGAGGAATCACCTTTTATCATTAATTAACAATAAAATTAACCATATTAACTTTAATTTGTTCATTGAAAATATAACAAATAATCCTAGACTTTTTATTCCAATGACAACTTTGAAAAAAAAGAAATTAATTCCTTATTGATATCTGAAAAATAAATAAATATTGTAGACCAACAAAAAAAATGCCAACAAATCAATTAAAGTGGATGAGAGGAAGTATAAGAATATCCACATAAGATAGGGTGTTTCTTTTCTCCATAGAAGGCTATATATATCTTACTAATCCTTCTGCCCTCACGTGCCAGTCATGTGCTTATTCATTTCCTCAATACTCCCCCTCAAGCTAGGTGGTGCAAATAGGTTGAGCACTCCTAGCTTGCCCATTAGATGTTCATGTTGTGATCTTCCCGGGGCCTTTGTAAGCAAGTCTTCTTCTTGATCCTTTGACATCACATACTTTGTTTTGACAATCCCTTGTTGAATTCTCTCCCCGATGAAATGCAAATCTATCTCTATATATTTTGTTCGTTCATGGAATATGGGATTTGCAGCAATTTGGATTGCTGCTTTGATATCACAGTGCAGTTCCACTGGTGATTCAACCTCTGCACCCAATTCTTTGCGCAGTCCTGTTAACCATAGGATTTCTGAGACTGCAGCAACCATGCTACTATATTCAGCTTCTGCTGAGCTTTTTGATATTGTGCATTGCTTCTTTGATTTTCAAGATACTAAAGAATCTTTCAGCTTCATCACATATCCTGTCATAGACCTTCTGGACACTCGGCATGATGCCCAGTCAGTATCACAAAGGCTGTGAACTTTGTGGAATATTTTGAGTTCATTAGTAAATCTAATCCTGGAGCACCTTTTATGTACCTCACAATTCTTACTGCAGCTTCCATGTGTGACTTCTTTGGACAATGCATGAACTGACTTAGCACATACACTGCATAGCAAATGTGTGACCTTGTCATGGTGAGATACAACAACAACTTGCCCACCAGTCTTTGGTATGGCCCTACATCTGCCAACTTCTCATCTTCTTTCAGATTTAAGTGTTGATCATATTCGACAGTAGTTAATCTCTGATTGCATTGCATTGGTGAAGCTACTAGTTTTGATCCTGCTAGTCCAAGATCAATGATCAATTCCATTGCAAATTTTCTTTGATTCATCAATATCCCTTCTTTTGATCTTGCTATTTCAATTCTAAGAAAAAACTTCAACTCCCCTAAGTCTTTAAGCTTGAAGTTACACTGCAATATGGAATTTGCCTCTGCAATTAGACATTGGTCATTCCTAATTATGAGGAATTCATCTATATATACCAGGATGATTACTAATATGGTCCCTTGCTTCTTTGTGAACAAAGAATAATCAAAGTGACTCTGTAAAAAACTTGAACTGAGCAATGCCTCGGTCAGTTTCAAATTCCACTGTCTTGAAGCTTACTTTAATCCATAAAGAGATTTATGCACCCTACATACTTTCTCCCCATGGCTGTGAAATCCCTGAGGTATGCACATGTAGACTTTTTCAGTGAGGTCTCCTTGAAGAAATGAATTGTATACATCCATTAGATGTTGTTATCAAAGCTAAGACTACTCTTACTGTCACCATCTTAACTACATGAGAAAAGGTTTTCCGGTAATCTAACCCTTCAATCCGATTACAACCTTTGGCCACTAATCGAGCCTTGTATCTCTCAACTTCTCCATTATCTCTATACTTTATTTTGAATACCCACTTGCATCCAATAGGTACCTTTCCTGCTGGTAAGTCTACTAATGTCCAAGTGTCATTTTCTTTGAGGGTAGTCAACTCTTGGTCCATGGCTTTAACCCACTTGGGATCTGCTACTACTTCTTCATAGCTCATAGGCTCCTTCAAGTTGGTGATTTTGAGATAGGATTTATACTTGGCTGAAATACCAGTATGACTCAAGTAGTCTTGCATTGGATACCTGCAAGAGAATGTGTCAACTGAACTTGTCAATGACCCATTGCACACATAATCCTGCATCCACATAGGTTCCTTCATAGTCCTTCCTGATTTCCTGAGCTGACCATCTATATTGGTGAGAATAACTACTTATGAGGACAACTCTACTTGTTGTTGTGCATCTTCAAAGACATCTTCAAAGACTGGTGAATGTGATGGGGATGGTGTCTATGCAGCAAATGATGCTTCTCGAGTGAATGTATCTTCTTCTAGAGGAGTTGGTGCTGCTGAGCCATCATTATTGTTAGCAAGTATACATCATGGCTACTGGTAGATTACTCTATCACTCAATTGGGAAAAACCTGTAGCTTTTCTTCCTTTAGAAGTTGAAAAGGGAAGATGTGCTCCATGAACTTCACATCCCTGCTAACAAAAAAGGTGTTAGTCGAGATATTATAGTCTGTAGCCTTTCTAGGATGATGAATATCCCATCAGAACAACCCCATTAGCTCTTGCTGCAAATTTGTCTCCTCCTACCAGGAGTTTAGCAAAACAAAGGCATCTTACGGTTCTCATGTGCTGCAAGGATGGTGCTTTCCCATACAACATCTCAAAAGAAGATTTGCCTGACAATACTGATAAAGGGAGTCTGTTAATCACATATACTGCTGCTTGCACACACTCTCCCCATAATTTGAGAGGTAGATGACCCTGCAATCTAATTACCATGGCCATCTCTAGTATATGTTTGTATTTTCTCTCTACCACCTCATTTTGTTGTGGGGTATAAACACAAGAACTCTAATGAATCATTCCATACGAATGAAATAAATTACTGCATTCAGAATTTAAAAACTCAGATCCATTGTCACTCCTTAGAATTTTGGATTGTTGCACTAAATTGAGTCTTTATTAAGGCTAAAAACTGTATCAAGCATACAACTACATCACTCTTGAGTCTTAACAGATAAATTCATATCATCATACTATAGTCATCTACTATAGTAAGGAAAGATTTCTGTCCATTTTGAGTTTTCACTCTATATGAACCCCATACATCTATATGGATTAGCTCAAAAGGCTTATTTGATATACTTGTACTCTTTGAGAAGAGTGATTTTCCTTGTCTAGCTAGAGGACAGATTGTACAATCCCATATTCTATTACTATTGGACTTGAACTTCATGTTTGGAATTTGTTTTACTACTTTATTTGGAGCATGTCCAAGTCTGCCATGCCATATTCCCAAATCCTCTTCTTTCATATAATCATCATGTACTTGTACATGTGCTGCCTTAACTTCATTTTTCTAGTGCTGCAAATTGTACAAGTTATCTAGTTCCTTACCAATCCCCTTCACTTTCCTCTTATGAAGGTGCATGATCCAAAAGTCAGGATAGAAAGATATGAAGCAGTTTAAGTCCCTTATAAGTTTGGAAACAGACAATATGTTGTATTTAAAATCTGGAATATAGAGCATATTCTAATGACACCGTTTTCACTAATTTTACTTTCTCAAGTGCAAGCAATGTCTAATGAGGTACCATTAGGTAGATACACTTTAGATTCAGTATTTATGCTATCAATGTTTATCTCTCAAGCAATTCTCTGGTGTGAATCACGTAATTGGATGCACCGGAGTTTACTATCCAATTTTCATTCTTTACTTTGTCATTTGTTGCAGTAGTCTTAGTTGTACCTGTAAAATTCTTTATGTTATCACCTGTATCCTTGTTGATCGGCTTTAAGATTTGATCATATTGTTCCTGAGTGAACATGATTGGTTGAGCTTGTGTTGAATTTCCCACTAGTGTGTTCATCATCTGCTGCCCCTCCTGAGATACTGCATTAGTTGTTGTTTTACCCATTAACTGCTATGCCTCATGTATTGTTGCATTGACCATTGGTCGTTGAGGGAAGTTGTTGGTCTTCTTCCTCATTTTGAAGTCAGCTGGATATCCATGTATCTTAAAGCAGGTCTCCCTTGTGTGCCCTTTATAGTTGCAGAAATCACAGAATAAATTATTCCTCTTAGGCTTGTAATCTTTTCCTGTGGTCACTCCTCCTTTATTAGCGAATAGTGTTATACCATCTGCTATGTCAATCACATGTGTAAACTTTCCCAAGGATCTTTGGCTTTTCTCAGAAACTATCATGTAATATGCCTTATTGATAGAAGGCACTGGGCTCATCACCACATTTTGGCTCCTAGGCTGTGCATACGATTCATTTAGGCCCATTAAGAACTGTAATAACCTTTGATATGTAAAAAAGCTCTGAATAACTTTTAGATTCTGGGCAATCACATCCAGGACAGGTCATCAATGCATCATATTCTTCCCAAAGATCTGTCAACTTTGAGAAATAAGCAGACACAAAAGAAATTCCTTGTGAAATCTATTTCCTTATGCAGAAAGAAAATACGAGATCCATCCACTTTGTCATATTTATCCTTCAAATCTGTCCAAACCTTATGTGCACTCGATTTGTACATAATTCCACTAAGCAATTCCTTGCTCACAACATTCATAATCCATGACAGAAATATTACATTGCATTTCTCCTAAAGTTCATACAATGACCGATCGAACTTATCCTTAGTACAACGTCCATCAACAAAACCCAACTTACTTGTACCAATCAATCCTATTTTCATAGATCTACTCCATAACGCATAGTTCTCAGTTTCAGTCAGCTGAATTGAAATCAAAGAGCTATCTGGAGTGTCGCATGAGTGTAAATACAGAGGATGATGATGATCGATGGTTGATGTGGTTGTTCCTATGCTGGGTCCAGTTGAAATTTCTTCTCCAATCGCCATAGCTGTCAAATCAAGCAATTTAAGTCTTCGATTTCACAATTCACGGAATCTCCAGTCGCAAATTGAAAGAATCAACAAACCCTAGCTTAATCGATCGAGAAAATCGCAACCGATCTACAACAAAGAAAACTTTGTAGAAATTAGAAAATAATAATCATAGTGAATGGGAATCAATCTCATGCGCTCTGATACCATAATGGAGATTTGAGAATAACTCAGTGAGATTGTTAGAGAAGGAAATGAATGAGAAGGTTCTAGAGAATAATATCCATTGAAAGTAATTTGAGCTACCATATTGCAAATCTTAAGCAATGCAATGAGCTAATGATCTATATATACACATACTACAATAGTGCAACTAATTCTATAATTCTATCACTAGTTTCATTGTGCCCAATCACATAATTAGTTATAACTAACTAACTAACTATTAACAATCTAATCCTTTTGCCCTCACGTGCAAGTCATGTGCTTGTTCCTTTCCTCAATACAAATGCCCTATGTTCAAACTTTAGTCAAAATGATGTGCTTAATTTGTATCTTTACCACATCCTTAGTTGCACATGCATGCGCACATTTTGAGTTTTGTCACGACCCAAAATCCACTGTAGGTCGTGATGACGCCTAACACCGCCGTCAGGCAAGCCAACAGTGATTGATCAATTCAATTACTTATTATAATACTTTAAAATCATAATTTTTTTATTAATTAAATAGCGTGAGATAGAATTACATGAATTACAATAACGAATAACCCGTAGGAACCCCCAAAATCCGGTGTCACAAGTGCATGAGCATCAACTAGAAAATATGATAAAATACAACATCTGTCTGGGATACAATTTAGACAGGAGAATATAAACAGCTCTGATGGAGACTTTACAGGCTACAAATCGTAACATAAAATGTAGCTCACGGAAAATCCCCGCAATAGCCGCGCCTATGCGCCCAAAAGACCACCAGATATATATGTACCTGTACAAAAAGTGCAACAAGTGTAGCATGAGTACGTACATCAACGCATACCCAGTAAATATCTAGCCTGACCCTAGAGAAGTAGTGACGAGGGGTCTACATCAACACTTACTAGTGGTCCGATAAGAGAGATACAACAGAAGTAAACAGGTGTGAGTCAGAGTAAATAAGCGAAATAACAAGTATAATACGTGGTACAATCCTCCTCTCAGCAATAACTCAAACTCTCAGCTAGTAGTTACCTCCTCAATCGGAGTATATATACAATAGACCTTACCAGGTAGGTCATCACAGTTCAATCAGGAAAAGCTCACAGATATACTGGCTTCTTGCCCATTATTACGCACGATTTCATAAGAGTATTTTATAGAAATGCCGAGGCGTACGTCCCGATCCATCATAACATTGTCGAACCATAGATACATCTATTTTATTGCCGAGGCGAACAACCCGCTCCCATGAGAGTGGTACATAATCCTGTCGAGGCGTACGACCCGATCCATCATAGTGTCTGCACTACTGAGGGTTGAATATCACTAACCATAGATGTATCTATCCTGCCAAGGAGAACGGTCCGAACCCATTAGAATAAGAACTTTTGACGAGTCCTCGACCCTACTCACAAATAGTTGTGTGAGTTATAGATTTTAAGAGAACTTTTCGATGAGAACGCATAACGCGGGAGAATTTCGTAAAGAGAGTACAATTAATCCGCGGCTTATTATGAAGCCCGTCAAATCTCTACAATAGCAAGTCTATCACTCTACACAAGTCTAGTCTCAAGTCGTAATGTAAAATAAAGGAATTTAATAGGCAAGACACAACTCAAATAGTACAGTTATAGCATGGCGGGAATCTAAGTCTACACGGACATAACATGAATCTAGATACGTATGGACTCTCTTCACCTTGTGCATACGTAGTCCCCCGCAATAAGTAGCACATAAAAAATACATCACCTAGGGGTAGTTTTCCCCTCACGGAGTTAGACAAGAGACTTACCTCGCTCCGAAGTTTCATAACCAGCTCCAAAGCCTCTCTAACACCTCAAACCAATGCCCGTCGATCCAAAAATATTCAAAAAATGTGAAAACCAATCAAAATATATTCTAATACCCATAATTAATCAATTTAAACAATTCCCAACTTCGCTTGAAATGTCGACAAAGTCAATCCTCGGGCCTACGTGCCCGGATTCCGAAATATTTTTGAAGATAAACCTTACCCATAACATCACGAACTCAAATATATAATTTATTCCTAATCCCATGTCTAATTTCGTGATCAAAATCCAAAAATACCAAATTTTAGATTTTCTACCAAAATCCCAAATTTCTACTAATTTCCATATTTAAATCCATATATAAATCATGTATTTAGCTTGTTAAAGGTGAGAATCACTTATCTTGGGTTGCTTGATGAAAACCTCCCCTTGAAACTGTCCAGAATCGCCCCAACCAAGTGAAAATGAGAGAAAATGGACCAAACCCCGTTCTTAAAAGAACAACCTGCCCAACGACCTCTCGCACCTGCGACCACTTGAGTGCTTCTGCAGTTTCGCAGGTGCGGCCACAAATACCGCTTCTGAGGTCCCCCTTCAGCCCCACTGCCTTCGCATCTGTGGACCAGATTCCACTTCTACTGTGTCACACCTGTGACTAAGAAGCCGCTTCTGCGGTTTCGCAAGTGCGACACAAGCCTCGTACCTGCGCCTCCAGCCTGCCTCACTCCCTTCCGCTTCTGTGACCACTGGGCCGCTTCTGTGGTCACGCAGGTGCGGGAATTACTTCACACCTGCAACCTTTTCCTAGCTCCCTTCAAGCCGATTATGCGGGCTCGACCTCACTTCTGCGACCAAGACATCGCAGAAGATATCACACCAGTTGCTGCCCAGCTTCAACATTTCTTAAGTCCAAATAAATAAATTCGTTAACCATCCGGAATTCGCTTGAGGCCCTTGGGACCTTAACCAAATATATCAACACGTCCCAAAATACAATATGATCTTAGTCAAGCCTTTAAATCACATCAAACGACTCTAAAATCATGAATCATACCCCAATTCAAGCTTAATGAACTTTAGAACTTCAAACTTCTACATTCGACAACGAAACCTATCAAATCAAGTCCGATTAACCTCAAATTTTGCACACAAGTCATAACTGACATAACGAAGCTATTCCAAAGCTCAGAACCCCAACAGACATCGATAACATCAAAATTCACTTCTAACCAAACTTATGAAATTCTTAAACTTTTAAAATGCTAACCTTCCATAATAAGTGCCGAAATGCTCCTGGGTGATCCGATACTTAACTCGAACGTACACCCAAGTCCGAAATTATCATACGAACCTATGAGAACCTTCATATTCTGATTCCGAGGTCGTTTACTCAAAAACGAACCCTTAGTCAATTTTTCCAACTTAAAGTTTCCGAAATTAGAATTTTTTTCCAAGTCAACTCCGAACTTCCCGAAATTAAATTTCGACCACATGTACAAGTCATAATACCTAAAGAGAATCTACTCAAGGCCTCAAACCACTTAACGATGTGCTAGAACTCAAAACGACCGATCGGGTCATTATAAGTTTAGTATTTCATTTCCATGATTAAATAAAATAGACAGACTTGGTCTATGCATAATAAGGGAGCATAATAATTTGGTTCCACGAATTCATGGCAATTAGTTTAAGCGAATAAATTATATATCAAATTAAATAATTGTGCCCCGGAATTCGAACCAGTCTTACAATAATAGCGGAATATTGACGGTAAGTTTAAAAATGGGCTAAGTTTTCAAACACATGAATGATTCGTAGTTTTTTTGAACCTTTATTATTGTAAAATCCAGGAATGATTTCTGGTTTTTGAATTCACATTGTACTTCAACATTTGAGAGCTATTGCTTCAAGTCAATCAAACTCCAAAGACAATTGTCGAATTTTGAACTTATAAATGTTCAAAGTCCAATAGTCGTTCCTGAAGTTTTTTCGTATTTTAGATAGGTGTATTTTTGTCTAGACTTGTATTTCGGCATTAATGAGTGGCTACTTTACCAATACAATTGAAAAATCGGCTAAACTCTAATAGCTGATCCAAAAAGTGGCTATTTATTAAATTTTCACCTAAATTTTCCCCAAGCCATTGGGAAGAGTGGTAGTCGGGATCTAGGGACCAGGATGACGAGGGTAAGGGTAGGGATGGCAGGGGTAGGAGTGGTAGGGTGGCGAGGTTAGGGGTGCTGGTGGAGGATGTGAGTGAGGGATAGGACGAGAAAAGTTAAAAAAAGAAATTGAAAAATATTTTCTCTCCTTTTGATAGGGAAACTATTTTCCTCAAATTAGAGAAAAATAATATTTTTCAAAATATTTAATTCAACTAAATATGAAAAAACTAAAAAATATTTTTCTACGTACCAAACCCACCTTTGGATCGGAATGAAACATTAAGGATTTTTATAGATTTTTCCATGAACCTCATTGATGTCTTTAAATACTTTTATCCACATTACTAGTAGACATCATATCCTTATTTCGTATTCTATCCCTTATAAAATTTATACAAATAAGTGAATAACATCATAAGTCATACCAGTATTAGTAAGCATAACCTTACATAAGTTATTTAGATCTTAGTTATGCTGAGATTATATTATTATAATTAAATTTTATATTAAAAAAAAGCAAAAAGTTTTGTATAGAATTAATTTTGTCTATCCCAAAACCAAACTACCCTTTGCAGTAGAAGCCAAAAACTAAAAGTGCTCTTTTTAATTAAAAAAAAGGGGTTGTGTCTTTCTGCACCAATCAAGAACGGTTAGATTGAGAGGTTATTGTTTTA
>AWOL01S0042573.1:22695-37473 GCA_000715115.1 Nicotiana otophora | reverse complement strand
AAGTTAGGGGAAAGTTAAGGGGAAACAATCTCATCACATCAACACGGGGATTTACCCCTCAATTACTCCTACACTGGCACGTGTAGTTCCAGGGTTAAGTTATTTTGAGCTTCTGTTCCATAATTACGTATACTAACTTGCAATTGAAACATGATTTTAAATCACAACACCGTTTGTACATTGATCATAATAGATTACATTCTCAGAGGGAATCATTTTATGATAGGAACATGTTGAACACATTTTGAGTACATACAACTTTCAACAATGCTTATTTTAGAATTATGAAATATATTAGGAAGGACTAGGAACATGAGAAATAAGAAGTTGTGCCAATCACAATCGCAACTTATGAGGACATCATGGAATTTGATTTCTACAAGCGGAGTTTAGCCAACATACCTCGCTTGAGCTTCCTTAAAGTATTACAAAACGACCTCAAAAATTGGCCCATTTCTCTGCTTCGCTCTCCGGCAGATCTACGGTATGCATATCAGTTCTGCGGTCGCATAATGGACCGCAAAAATGCTCTGTTCTGCAACAATTTTTCTTCAACTTCCCAACCCTCTATTCAACCCAAAAAGTTCGTACTTTGGCCAGCAAGCTCAACGCGAAGATTTTCTACAACTATTAAATTTATTAGCCTACCTCGGCACCACGAAACCCCTGATTTTAGTTGACATTTTACGGGGCCTTACATATTCACCCGCTCAAAATTATTCATCCCCGAATGAGGGTCAAAATACGCCATTAGCATCCAATGTGACCCAACTATTACTTCACATACCAGCAGTTCCAAATTTTGACTAACTCTCTAAATTTCTAAACATTTCGCTAGAGTCTCCCCTGTAATTGGGCCTATCCACCTGCCAGAGAATCCCAAAACCAGTCCTAACAGCATAACCATAACATTACGATGTAAAATAACATGGAAACAACACCGGCCACAATGCCATATACATTACATTACCAAGAAGGAGTATCCTTCACATAAGTTGTTCAGGGGAAACATCATTTGTAGAAAGTTAGCTTTTAACATCATGGACACAACTACATAGCTATTTAAGCAAACGAGGATACTTCTTCTTCATCTCTTTCTCGGCTTCCCATGTGGCCACTTTGAACTGTTGGTTTCACCATAACACTTTCACGGAGGAAATCTCTTTGTTTCTCAGCTTTCAGACTTGCCTGTCAAGAATGGCAACTTTAATCTCTTCATAAGTCAATTCCTCATTAACCTCTATAATCTCAACCGGAACAATGAGCGACCCATCCCCAACCACCTTCTTCAACATGGATACATGAAACATTTGGAGCACTAAAGAGATCTTTGGAGGTAGTTCTAGCTTGTAAGCCACCTGACCAATCTTCTGAATGATTCTGTATGGTCTGACATTCCTCAGACTAAATTTTCCTATCTTACAAAACCGTATAACCCCCTTCATGGGGGAAACCTTCAAGAATACTCAATTATCCTCTCGGAACTCCAAATCCCTATGGCGTACATCCGAATAGAACTCCCGACGACTCCTGAGAAAAATCCATGGTCTTATGTTTATGAATGCCCTCATTCAATTGTACCAGCAATGGATTGTCATATTGCTTCTCCTTGACTTCCACAACAAGTGATTATTCGACCCTATTTCGCACAATAACCCCTCCTTCACTTGAGCCCGTAGACGAACCCCCATACTAGCTAATCGATGAACTTCCTAGGGGCCTTAGGTGAAATATTACGAGGCCTTACACGATGTAAGCTATGTGGATATGATCCAGACAATTTCTCTGAATGGCTAGATAGAATCATGTCCGACCATGACTGGATTGTGCACAATGACATCTAAGCAAGAAATCTTTGGTGGTTCAAAGATCCTTTCACAAGTCAGTGCCCATGAAATATTGAATGTTCCTATTAATAATGCCTTGAGGATCCAACAGAGTACTACCAGGTGCTTAAAAAGAAAAAGTGCAAATCATCTGCAGAATGTCTTCGAGAAAGGTATGAAAAAGGCGACGCATCAGTTTGCTTGGTCATCCACATAGGTAAGTATGAATAACTATTCCGCTATAAACCTCAGGAATGGCCAAAATTGCTAGAGAAAAATAACAAGCTAATAACCCCTGGTTGGGAAGATGACAAGGCAACCGCTTTTCCCAACAATCCGAATGTACTAATGTATAGACTTGTTAGTGCTGTATAGATCCATGATTTTCCACCTTTTGCACATTTCATTAAAGATGGTGCATATCATGCCCCAAAGATCCCCAAAAAGAATGTTGTTTTGCCCTAAGGGGAAAAACCACCATCTAGTGACATTGAAGCAGCAATCAATTGGCAGTCCGGAAATTCTATTTCTCAAAATAGAATGTTGTAACACCCCCACCTTGGGTGGTGCTACCGGCACACGATGCCCAAAGGCCGTTGCAAAACAACGTCAATTCTTACATTCTTTTTATCCATAAAATCTGGCCATTGAGGCCTCCAAATATTATCACTTTAATTAACATGTGAATAACTATTTAGTAAAATAAACATTACCATTTAATACATGATCATCACTGCCACTAGCACAGCCATACCCAGACATAACATGCAATCAAATACTAACACTAGCCCGCAAGCCTCTAAGAGTATTAAAAGAAATATATATATTACACCATTTGGTCGGGGCAGGACTCCACCGTACCCAAAACGTTCATGACATCTGCTTCAGTACCTATTGACTATTGAACATCTACTCCAAAAGAGTGGAGAGCAACAGCCTATCAACTCAAACAACACCCTATTGGGTAGGGATGCCACCAGGTCTATTTGAACCTATGGTCATGAACACAGTGCCCAAAATAAAAGGGCGTCAGTAGAAAGATGTACCGAGTATACAAAGCTAAGAAAGCATATAAATAAGAGTCATAGTATAGGAAACATGATCTCATGGTCTCAACCTGGGTACCCAGGACAACCACCGGGGGCATGAACAATAGAATCCATAACATATAAAGATGCAACAATACAAAGGAGTAGGCCACTTACTGAATCTTTGCATTAAATACAATATAAATTTATTTAGCCCTGCATTGGGTCATCTTACTTTACATCGTACCTAGCCTCGCATAGGACTACGTAATATTAATTTCCTTTATCATATGATACCCGGCCTCATAAGGTATCGGTCGTACCCTGCCATGTAATGGATCGATCGTACCCGGCAATACAAAGGCTCGGTAATGTCATACAGAGCTCAGGTTCGTACCAGGCCACACAAGGTCTCGATTGTACCAGACCATGTAAGGGCTCGTTAGCATTTCACATCATACCCAATTGATCAGTGGTTACACAATAGGTGTTGTACACGACTATCTATAGTGCAACTCGCTAAAAATAGATTCATGTTCATATGTGGTGATTTGCAAAATCAACTCCAAGAGATATTAAGTTTAACCTCAAAATGAACCATGCTTCCCGATCACAAGATACCATCTTGGAATAATTTAAACATTAATAGGAATGCTACCAGGAAGAATATACAAGGATGGAACAACATTATTTAGAGGGAATAGAACCACCAAATCGTACAGTGCATGAATTATTTAAAAGGAAGGAGAAACTTACGCTAACTCGTGCCAAGAAAGAAAGTTGCCCTACAAACCTTGTTGAAGCGCTAGCTACGCTTATAGGATGATCAACCCTGCCTTCAATGAATCCCCAAAATCGATGCAACTAGATAATAACTATTACAACGATGATTCCAGGATCCTTCACGCAAAATAATTCAAGATTCAAATTCATCTTCGACTTCTTCTTTACTCGTTTGGAAATCCGAAAGGGGAATTAAGAGTATTTTTGGAGAACAAGTGTTGGTGATACTTCTAGAAGATGAGAGGGAATGAGCCTTACTACCTTTTTATACCAACATAGAAATATTCGCCGGGTTCTCATGCAAAATGGGCCACCCCGTGCTGGTTACGATACCAGGTGGGACACCTGGTGCAAGCTTGTGGAATCATGTAATCCCTCTTCCCTTCTCATATGTCGCTGGCTGACTGGCCATGTGTGAGACCAAACTTACCAAGATTTACGTAGGTGTGAGGTGTAATATCATCTCCCCCTTTGGAATAGTCGTCCTCGAATGTTGGATCACAACCTATCATGATTACCTTATTATTGCCTCTCAACACTTGGAAAAATCTGGGTATGTAGATTTCATTTGCTCTTTCGTTTCCCAAGTCATTTCTTCCTTACTATTGTTCCTACAAAGCACTTTAATTGAAGCCACTTATTTAGTTCGTAGCTTTCAGACTTGACGATCTAGAATGGCTACCAGAACTTCTTCGTACGATAGATCTCATGTAACATTAATAACTTCAAGAGGGGTGATATGCAATGGATCACTTAAACACATGACGATCATAGATACATGAAATACTAGATGCACTACCTCCAATTCCGGGGGCAACTCCAGCTTATAAGACACCTGACCGACCTTCCTGTATGATTTGATATGGTAGAGTTTGCCTCCTTTACCAAACCTCATCAACTTTCAGAGGTGACACCTTCAAGAACACCTAGTCTCCTATAGTGAACTCCAAATCTCGTCGCCGACTATCTGAGGAAGATTTTTGCCTGCTCTGAGCGGTCAATAATCGATTTCGAATTGCCTTCACCTTTTCCCCAACTTGTTGCACCAACTCAGGGCATGATAACTTTGTTTTACCAACCTCTAACAATCCTATAGGCGATATGCATGTTCGTCTATGTAAGGCCTCATATGGTGCCACTTGAATGCTTGCATGGTAGCTGTTTTGTAAGAAAAATTGATGAGTGATATACGATCATCCTAATCACTCTTGAAGTCAAGAACTTTAGTCTATAACATGTACTCGAGCGTTTGAATAGTTTGCTTGGCCTGGCCATGGGTTTTTTGGATGAAAAGTTGTATTGAGGTTAATCATTGTAACTAACTCTTTGTGGAATGATTTCTAATAATTAGTTGTGAACGGAGAACCTCTATCTGATATGATAGAAACCAGCACCTAATGAAGTCGAACTATTTCATTAATATACAACATAGCATATTATTCAGCCGAGAAAGTAGTTTTGGCTGGAAGAAAGTGAGCTGACATGGTGAGTAGATCCACGATAATCCGAATTTAATCAAACCCTTGACGTGATCATGATAATCCGGTAATGAAATCCTTGTTGATCGCTTCCTATTTCTAGGTCAGAATTTCTATGTATCGCAGCAACGCTCCCGATTTTTGATGTTCAATCTTAACTTTTTGGAAATTTGGACACGAGTGACGTACCCAACAACGTACCTCTTCATGTTGTTCAACCAGTATAACTGTCGAATATCGTGGTACATCTTGGTTCACCCCGGATGAATGGAATACCGGGATTTGTTAATCTCTATCATGATCTTCTCTCCGAGTCCTCTGAAATAAGGTACACATAGCCGGTCCTTGTATCTAAGGGCCCCATCCTTGGATAGCTCGAACGCTTGCTTCTTTTGAAAAGGGATGCTTCCTCTTATGTTTGCCAAGGCTGGATCATCAAATTGTCGCACCTTTACTTTGGCCACTAACAAGGACTCGGCAGTATTCAGAACTGTGATTCCTCCGTTAACGGTGTTAAGAAATTGTACACTTATTCATCTCCAATTTCTACTCTTCCACATACACCAGGATGCCCATAGACATCCGACTTAATGCATCATCCACCATATTTTCCTTCCTGGGCTGGTATAGAATATCAACATCAGAGTCCTTTAATACATCGAGACACTTTCATTGCATTAAATTCAACTCGTTTTGCTTGAATATGCACCGCAAGCTCTTGTGATCGGTGAATATGTTAATATGACCTCCGTATAGATAGTGAAGCCATATCTTCAGAGCGAAAATGACAGCTACTAGCTCCAGGTCACGGATCAGATAATTTTGCTCATGTTTCCCCAGCTGCCTTGAATCATATGCATTCACTTTCCCGTGTTGCATTAGTACGCTGCCTAAGCCCCCTATGCGGAATCACAGTATATGACATACCCTCGGGTCCCTCAAGAAGAGTTAATACTGGTGTCGAGGTTAATGTATCCTTTAACTCTTGGACGCTCTTCTTACAACCATCAGTCCACCGAATGTTCGCTTCCTTATGCATCAATTTCGTCAAAGAAGCAGTTATGGATGAGAAATGCTCAACAAACCTTCAGTAGTAACAAGCCAAGTCAAGGAAGTTGCGTACCTTGGTATGGGTTGTAGGCCTTAACCAATTCTTAACTACTTTAGCCTTTTGACTTTCAACTTATGTACCCTCACCGGATACTATATGCCCAAGAAAGGCCAGTGAGTTCAACCAGAACTCATACTTGGAAACATTGGGTATAAATTTGGATCCCGAAGTATGCGTAAAACCATTCACAAATGCTCTCCGTGGTCCGCCTCTGTTCGAAAATATACCAGTATATTATCTATGAACATGATCACAAAAATATCCAAATACTACTTGAACACCCGAGTCATCAAATCCATGAAGGCCGCTGGTGCGTTGGTTAGGCCACGCGACATAACGAAACATTTGTAGTGGACATATCTGGTCCGAAAGGATGTCTTCGGAACATTTTCTTCCTTGATCCCTAGCTGATGATATCTAGATCTGAGATCGATCTTCGAAAAATACTTTGACACCTTGCAATTGATCAAACAATATCATCGATCCTTGGAAGTGAATTCTTTCTCTTGATGGTCACCCTATTTAGCTGTCGATAATCAATGCACATCCTAAATGAACCATCATTCTTTCGAACAAATAACACTTAGGATCCCCACGGGGAAGTGGTGGGTCGAATGAAGTGCTGATCAAGAAATTCCTTCAACTAGTCCATTAACCTTAAACTCCGCAGGAGCCATTCTATATTGATGAATAGATATAGGCTGAATATCGAGTGGAACATCCATAGAAAACACAATCTCCCTCTCTGGTGGAATGCCTGGGAGCTCATTCGGGAACATATCAGAAAATTCACTAACGACCAAAATAGATTGAAGGGTGGGATGATCCGCCTCTGCATCTTGTACCCATACCATATGATAGAAACATCCTTTCGTGATCATCTTTCGGGACCTAAGGTAAGAAATAAGCTTCCCTTACGGTTCTGCAACATTGTCATTCCATTCGATAACAGGCTCTCCCAAAAAGTTAAAGCGAAATACTTTCCTCCAACAATCTTCTATGGCATAACAAGAGGCCAGCCAATCAATTCTCATAATGACATTAAATTCTACCATTTTTAATTCATTCAAATAGGCCAAGGTAATGTGATCATAAGTCTTCACATTGCAATCTCGATACACTCGCCTAAATATTACAGACACGCCCACTGGCATGGACACCTCAAATGGTTGTCGTAGAAATACATACTTTATCACATTAACCAGCAACAAATGGATTAATGTACGTGTTACACCTCACATTATTATGTCGATGTTATTCTCCACAGTAATTTATTACGACGATGTTATGCTTTGCAGTAATTTATTACGACGATGTTAAGCTCTGCAGTAATTTGTTATGACGATGTTACACCCTGTAGTATTGTACGTTGAATTTGTCACAAGCTAATTGACATCAGTTCAAGGACAAGATTATTTGGAGATTATACGTATGATGCAATTTCAAACAAATGAGGAGTAAATTCGTGAAGGTGAAATGGAAAACGAATCAAAGAAAATGAGTTACGTCGAAATTTGACAATTTGGTATAAAATATGGTCCGAGCTATAATACCCGGTATTTATGGACTAGTACCATACAAGGTACCACATGACTATCACAGTAAGATGTATGAGGTATGTTGAAAGTGAGTAGTATTTTAAGTAAGTTGAGATAATTCTTAATTATGTGGGTAATTGGTTAATTATTGGATTAGTGGGGGATTAACAAATGAATTAAGATATTTGGTGGATAAAATTAAGGGGGATATCACCCCTCAACGTGGCAGCCACAAAGCTTGATCAAATAAAGAATGCTGAGTTTTATTTCATGAAGTAAGATAGCACTCTTATGGTGGCTTAGTCATCACTTATGTAATGCCCACACAAATTAAGGTTTAAAAACCTCTCTAAAACATTTAAGCAGGAGGCTTGCATCTCTACAATGAGATGAAGGCAGTTTCGGAAAAATGTGGCTTGCATCTCTACAATAAGATGAAGGGGTGTTTCGGCAAAATTATACGAGATTATATAATGTAATAGCAGCATGAGATGAAGTTCTATGAGAGCACGGTACAATCTTTCTCAAAAATATCATACGGAATTTTCCGTACTTTGATCCGCCGTTATAATTGTCGAAATTGACATATGTGAGAGGTATTGTCAAGAGAATCGGCTCAGGTATGTTAAGGCTATCCCTTCTTTCTTTTAGCATGATCTATACGACACGAACGAAGCGAGCTAATGCACAACTTCCATAAATGACTTTATTCGTAGAAGTATTAGAGATGCCTATGTTCTTGAATTCCCATGTGTCATATTATTCTATCATCTGATCACGGGTCTCAAAAAATACGTAAGTTGATAACGTCTATTTCATGATATTAATCAGAGGCATAATGGTCTTATGACACTCCGAAAGGTTTTATTGACGTACTTATCATGCATTGCATTCATTTACAATGGCCCATGACCAGATTGCATTATATACGCATATATATGTATAATATATGTAAATGGGATATAGGAAAAGGTTACTGCGTTATATACGCACCACCACCAGATCAGCTAGTATACGTTGATGATTTTCCCACAATGGCCGAGATGATATGGTGGGATGCCCTCAGAGGCTTAATGATGTTATGAACGCATATACCTATGCATGGTATGACATGTATATGCATATGCATGACATTATAATATTAAATGATTCACAGAGCTATTCAAATATACATGTTGAGTCTTTTAATTCAAATATACATGTTGAGTCTTTTACTCCATATTTCTCTCATGTATATTGTTTCCTGATTTTGATTCCTTACATACTCAGTACATTATTTGTACTGATGTCCCTTTTGCTTGGGGACGCTGCGTTTCATGCCCATAGGTCCCGATAGATAGGTTGAGAGTCCTCCAAGTAGGTGATCAGCTCAGCGGAAGATGTTTGTGCACTCTATTTGCTCTGGAGTTGCTCATTTGGTTGGTATGATTTAGACATGTATCGATTTGTATGTCAGGGCCCTGTCCCGGCCTTATGACGTTTATGTACTCTTAGACGCTTGTAGACACATGTCATGTATATGAAAGATTGTATGGCCTTGTCGGCCTATGTTCAGTGTACGAGTGATTATTTTGGCATTATAGTCCTGTACGTCATATGTATAAGTCAGTATATCAGGTTGGGTCGTTTTATGTTAACTGTTCTCTCATGTTTTATTCTTGTTACCTCATATGGACCTTATGGCCCATTTACCCATGTTGATGTAATGAGAAAGACACGTTACGTTGGTACTTGGTTGAATAAGGGTACCGGGTGCTCGTTGCGGCCCATCGGTTTGGGTCGTGACAAAAGTCGTATCAGAGCAGTTCTGTCCTAGGGAGTCTGCAAGCCGTGTCTAGTAGAGTCTTGCTTATGGGTGTGTTGTGCACCGCACTTATAAGTAGGAGGCTACAGGGCCTTTAAGACTGTCACTCTTTCTTCTTACTGTAGATCGTGTGGTAGAGCTCAGTTGTAAGAACTCAATTTCCTAAACTCTATGTTATTCATAATACGATAATGCCTACATCCAAAAAGACAGTTGGTAAGAGATATAGCTGTGGAAGAGTTGAGTCGGAGGAACTCGATTTTTCATGATTCTTATAATGAGTAAATATGAAGTTTTAAGTAGAAGATGTGTGTAAGCTTCTTGATAAGGAACCTTAAGGTAAGAATATCTACCTATATGGTGAAAAGCAATGAGAGATTCAAGAGGTAGATATAAGTTTCAACAAGTAAAAGACGCAAGGTGAAAAAGGGTATGAGGTACCCAGCTTATGAAGATTATCAGTATTTACAATTCAGGCTAAGCAATATAAGCCTCTTGAGTTACCTTTAACTATAACAGAGGTATGCACAATTGGCCACACCAATCTCAGTTATGCCCTATGCGAGCTAGCAGAAGTAGTATAAGAGAAGGCAAGATATCAGGATCTACTGGGGTTAGGGTAACCCAAAATGGTGAATAGATGTTTTGCGTTAGTTGACATTTCCGAAGGATATTGCAAAGTTCTAATAGATCTGTTTGTGAGACACTCAGATGATGCACTCTAGAATAGTACAACTGAATATGAATACTAGAATGTTCAAAGATAGGCACTGGAATCCGGAAGGGATAAATATTACCTTAGTATGGCTCCTGTCCCTAGTAAAGAGAGAATGTTAGGCAACCCGAAGAGCCAATGGATGGAGCAAGGAGAGCTAAAAGAGAAAGAATGCCTTGTTCGAGTTTTCAGAATAAAGTGATAGATATAAATATTAGCAGGGAAATTAGAAGAGAGATAATGAAGCATTATGAGTAAGATGTGATACATGGATGACAACGGTAGATCAAATAGCTGACAGTATTACAGAGTCTATAGTCAAGTGAAGGAAAAGACGAGAGGTGACTGGCCTTGAGACAATAAAAGAGTATAGGCCGTAAAGTCATATCCTCATTTCAAGAAATAAGTTCGTGACTCCAACATGGTTACCAAAAGGAAAAAATAGACCACAGAGTAATAAGAAATCAGCATGGATTGATGAACAAGATAAACTAAACATGAACTAGGGACTGAGTAATAGTCAGCATCATGAGAATTTCAGAGATTGCGTCCCGACGATAATAGAATGGACGACAGAGGAATACCCTTTAAAGGTCATTCAGGAAGACTCTTCCCTAAAGCAAGCAAGGTGAGTAAAGTTAAGCTTAAGGGACTGTATGTTCCAGTTACACTAAGTGTCACCCTCGCGAGTGAGAAATTTCATTATCCTTGGTACAGAAGGATCACCACGAGGCGAGTAAGGATCACTGATGATGTGAAAAGATGCCCAAGATGAAAAGGTAAAACATATATACGTAGAACATCATAGCACTAAATCTTAGTGCTCCCCTAAAGGGGGAATACTCTGTGATATGGCACTAAGTCAGAATTAAGTGATACTAGTAACTATGGAATGGTAAAGGAAGAATGCGATAAAAATAAGAAAGGGGTGAGATTGTACTCATTCAAATCCTACAGATATGCTATGATTCCAGAACATTATGCAAACACGATGTCAAGGAGAGGAAGTAACAATTCATGCCCGAGATGTTATTAATAGATAAGGAACAAGTGCGAGATGTATGTTAAGACAAAGTAAATAACTGAAGAAAGATTACGCGTAATATTAATACGGGAATGGACCAACGAGCAGTTAGTAGTTGATTCAGGAAGAGTCTAGTTATGGCTAGAAAATAGGTTACAGACAAATCAACAGATCGTGTAAGATAAATATAGTGAACCCCAACATGAGAATTCAGTCTCGCAGATACGACATCGTGACCCTTAAGAAATATTCAGACAAGAGTTAGGGTAGTCAAAGGTACCGTATGAATGTTACGGAAATAAAAGATAGTCTCACTAGGAAGACAATCAAAACTTCAGTTCAGGAGCAACCCTACAAGCATAAGGGTATGGAAATAAGTAACTACGAATAATTATAGGTGAGGAAGAACATCAAAAATTCCGTCAAGTATACGATGTGATAAGCTTGTAACTTTACAAGACCCAGAAAGTCTCCCTAAATACTACAACGAAAGACTAGCTTAGGAAATAAGGAAGAAGGCATCAACCTAAGCACAGTGACCAAAACAGGAAATGGGCTTGTAACAACAGTCTCACAACAATATTGTATGCACTCCACGAGGAAGTGGCACCTAGCGTGGCTAATGAGCGGGAAATGAAACCAAAAGTAATATTCGAGACCATATGAATTACAAAAATTCCGACATGCATGGGAACTAAGATAAGCTAAGTATGCGCGCAACAAGGGGGCAGAAAGACCAAGAAAAGTATTGCTTACGTTTAAAGAAAGCTGAGATAGAACAAAAGTAATTATTCGATCAATGATCTAGAGTTAGTTACGTTATGAACGCACTCAAGATTTCAGAGTATTATCCATACAACATGTATGTTGACAATCATACAGTTGTAGAAGACTCTAGTATAAGTTAAAAAAATGAATTGAGTCAAAGTCTTAGACAAAGGATTGAATTGTTAGAAGATTGTATGGATATTCCATAGCGTCCATGAAGGGCTAAAGTAATAACTAATACCATGAGCCGTAGATCGGAAGATAGCTTAAGCCTACATAAAGGCTGATCAGAAGGAAGAGGAAACTAAAGATTTACATCAACTAAGTAAATTAGTAGTCTGATTATTGGACCCAGAAAATTATAGAAATCAAGATTGACAACATAGTGGAATCACTCTTAATATCATAGGTGCAAGAGAGATAGTACAATAACCATAATCTATAACGGCTCTACGATAATGCCATTTAGAAGAGTACCAGCCTCATAAGAAGTCAGTATGAAGCTCCCACCAGATTGTGTATGCACCTGAGGTGCAAGTGTTATAATAGAGCTTCAAGTCGTGGATGTAAATTATACCTATGTGGAAGGGAGGTCATGAAAGAGATAGAAGATGTGATGCAAGATTTTAAGGTAAGTAAAGTAAAGATGAACAACGTACGAGATACGCAGGTGCAGAAGGTTGTCAATAATCCATACTGCAGATAGAAGGCTAGAAGTGCTGGGATTCAATATCCAGGAATGGTAGCGGCATCGTCAGTGGCATATCTTTCACCCTATGGTTTCTAGGTACCGAGAGGCCTAGTTAAGAGGGCAAAGAAAAGTTAGAAACGATGTGATGTCTCGCTTTTTGTTCCAGAATAATACAAGGAAATCTATGGTGCAAGCAAGTTGAAGGTAGGTTGTGAATAATATAAATAGATATGTGTAGGTTTCAAGTTAAAGTATGTTAAAGCGACAAGGTTTTAGGATTACAGGAGTAAGGATAAGAAGGGGCAAATGATAAAGTGACAAAAATGGATAAGTCCTCGGGATTAAGCCAGTGAAAATAAGAGAGATGATGGTTTCTTTAAGTTATAGAAAGCCCAGTATAGCCTGAATGAACTCAAAGGAGTCTAAGACTAGTAGCATTTAGAAAAGATGGAATGCGCCCCTGGTAGTAGAATGAGGGTGTGATTGCGATAGATAAAGGATGAATATGCATGATTTTATCCCTGGTAGTAGAATGAGCATTTTTTAAACTAAAAGGCATGACTTTCCACTGAAAATGGTGATCGGGAATGCAAAAACTAGTTTTTTTCCGATCATTCGGGTGGATTCACAATGCCAAATGCATGATTTGAGATCAAACCTACAAAAATATTTCTCTTTGGCTAGTTGGGAGAAAAGGATGTTCTTATTTGGCACGGGAAAGTTGTCATCAAAAACATTGATTGAGTGGCCGCTAATTAATTACCAATCTCAATTTACCTCTTGTTTGCTCGTCTCTTTTGTTGACATAAAATGCTTCGCACACCCANGATTGTGTATGCACCTAGGGTGCAAGTGTTATAATAGAGCTTCAAGTCGTGGATGTAAATTATACCAACGTGGAAGGGAGGTCATGAAAGAGATAGAAGGTGTGATGCGAGATTTTAAGTTATGTAAAGTAAAGATGAACAATGTAGAAGATACGCAGGTGCAGAAGGTTGTCAATAATCCATACTGCAGATAGAAGGCTAGAAGTGCTGGGATTCAATATCCAGGAATGGTAGCGGCATCGTCAGTGGCATATCTTTCACCCTATGGTTTCTAGGTACCGAGAGGCCTAGTTAAGAGGGCAAAGAAAAGTTAGAAACGATGTGATGTCTCGCTTTTTGTTCCAGAATAATACAAGGAAATCTATGGTGCAAGCAAGTTGAAGGTAGGTTGTGAATAATATAAATAGATATGTGTAGGTTTCAAGTTAAAGTATGTTAAAGCGACAAGGTTTTAGGATTACAGGAGTAAGGATAAGAAGGGGCAAATGATAAAGTGACAAAAATGGATAAGTCCTCGGGATTAAGCCAGTGAAAATAAGAGAGATGATGGTTTCTTTAAGTTATAGAAAGCCCAGTATAGCCTGAATGAACTCAAAGGAGTCTAAGACTAGTAGCATTTAGAAAAGATGGAATGCGCCCCTGGTAGTAGAATGAGGGTGTGATTGCGATAGATAAAGGATGAATATGCATGATTTTATCCCTGGTAGTAGAATGAGCATTTTTTAAACTAAAAGGCATGACTTTCCACTGAAAATGGTGATCGGGAATGCAAAAACTAGTTTTTTTCCGATCATTCGGGTGGATTCACAATGCCAAATGCATGATTTGAGATCAAACCTACAAAAATATTTCTCTTTGGCTAGTTGGGAGAAAAGGATGTTCTTATTTGGCACGGGAAAGTTGTCATCAAAAACATTGATTGAGTGGCCGCTAATTAATTACCAATCTCAATTTACCTCTTGTTTGCTCGTCTCTTTTGTTGACATAAAATGCTTCGCACACCCATTATGAATTTGATGGCTCGATGAGATCAAAATCCACTAGCTCCTGACACTCGTTTTTTCCAAGCTGAAGGTGGTTGGGATTCATACCAAAGTGACTTGCCTTTGTAGAATTGACATTCTCATTTTTCTTTGAAGCTAGCTTGATGAATAACTCTTCATTTTTCCATAATGGATTGTCACA
>AWOL01S0042573.1:3225-21269 GCA_000715115.1 Nicotiana otophora | reverse complement strand
AATTCCATTAGAGGTGGTGTCGCAATTCTTGAAGTACGACACCCAATACTCATCTGGAACGACTGCATGATAATGTGTGAGGAGTATGCTCCCGTGTCAAATAAAAGCTATGACATGTGTTGGTTTTTCCCAGTTGGACGCATATACTTTGAATTCTATTTGAGGGATCACCGTGATGTTGTGGATCTCTTCCCATGTGTTGGTTTGTACCACTTTGATGCATAGACTTTTATTTCTGCTTGCGAGATCACCATGATGCTATGGATCTCTTCTTTCACCTTTGCCTTTGGTAATGAAATTTAATAATGATCATCACCATATTCCTCATAAATATCCAAGGAAAAGAGCGTCTCTTCTGTGGGCTCATCTTTAAGTGAGAAAACTAATTCAACATAGTCATCATCACTAAAATAAACGCTTGTGTAATCTGTAATTTCTAAGAGAATTCTAATAGTCTGTTTGGACTGCGGCCAGTTTCGGGAAAAATTTCGTATTTTGTTACAAATAAAACATGCTCTATTTCTCCTTACACTGCTCGACCTTCACCTTCTGAAGTATTTTATTTTTCTTCTGAACCTAGACATGTCTCCTTAGAATTTAGGCAACCCAAATCTTTTGAACTTCTTTGGCAGCTGGCACGAGCAATGTTTCTTTTCTGTTAATTGAAATCTGACCTAGCACAAGCTCTATAAATTTCTGGATCATTCTTCATTAAAATCTGACCTAGTGCAATAGTATTTGGATGACATAGAACTTGGGGAAATTTATGGCTTGACTTGGGTAGGCAGATTAATCATTACACTTGGATTTTATGGTAACTTTTTGTGGGTTAAAGTGGCTAAAAAGTGAAAAACTTGTGCAGACTGTTTTGTTTTTTCATAGTAATTTTTCATGGGGTAGAGTGGTGAAAATGATAAAAAAGGTGTGCATACTTTTATTTCTTCAAATGGATACTTACCTAGGGGGTTAAGGGGTGAAAATTATTTTAGACACTTGTGCAGTATTTAGTTTAGAAAAAAAGGGGATTATGGAAGGGAAGTTGGCTAAAAAGGTTTGGAAGACTTATGCAAATTATTTCTTGGCTCAAGATTATGCATTATGTTTGTCTTTTAACCCTTCTAGCCTTCACTTTTCAGCTCTTGTGAAATATCTCTTTGCATGCGAATGCTTTTCTGGTATATTTCCTGTTCTTTTAACTTTCTTCTTCTGCGACGAAGTACCAATATTCCCCATTTAAATTGATCTTAGCAATTTTTCTGCATAAATGTCATAGGTGTCTGGTGAGTCTTCAAGCATTTCGTTTTATCACATAAAGGATTTCTTAACATTTTTCCAATGGAGGTGGGTGGATGAATAATTCAAACTTCCTTCCTCTCATGGCCATATCTCTTCCCGAAGGCTCTTATTTTGCTGAAAAATGAGCCTATGAGCTCCAACGTGCTCCTTTTCCATTGCTATGATTGTGACTGGATAATGAAACAAAAAGTACATCGTAGGCATCATCTTTGTAGTTCTTTTTTATCACACTAAATGGCGCGTGGAACACAAATATTTTGACTCCACGAGAATGAAAATGATGAACCTAATATTTTTGAGGTTTGAACGACAATAAAAATATTTTTAGAAAAGGTTCGAGATTGTGAAATCTCGAAAATCACAGCACTNAAAATCACGGCACTTGAATTCCATGAGATTGTGGTATTGATGGCAGAGATACCAAGTGAACCATAAGAGATCCTTTGGAAACTTCTTGGCCTACGCTATGAACACATGGCATAGTGAATATTCCGGATTATCACCAAAAGGTGCTAGTATGGAACCTCCTTAGTTTCAAAAAACTTAGAGTTCATAAAAACCTTTCACCCTAATAAGATGGACGAATCAATAGGATCTGAAAAATTAAACAACTCTAGCGGGTGATATAATGGTGGAGAACCTGGGCGTGGCTCATGTGAGAACATGAACATTTGAACTGCTGATTTATTCATCTCCATGTGCTTTTGTTGCAGTACTCTTTTGAAAAAATTACCTTGCCTTCAAAGGAAATCAGTAAAAATATTATCTTTCCCTTTAATGTTCTTGGGCTGAAACTTGTATGGAGAAACCATCGGCCCATTCGAGAATTTGCTAATTCAGAATGACCTTTCGATTCAACTGGATCATCCTCTGAAAAGCCTTCATATCTATATCTATAAGAAATTGTGAGTTAATTAAAAATAATTAAATATTTTAATCCCATTTTTCAGTGTTATAATCTCCTTGAAAGTAGAATGATATTGTTGTTCGGCATCCTTTAATCTTCCATTGGCCTAACCACATATTTTTCTCTGACCATTTGTTTCCTCAAAACAAATGCGCTCCAAAATTAATTACTGGCATCTGTCTGCAATATTTTCTTTCCAATGGAGTGAATGTGCAAAGATTTGACACTTTGGGATATCTCTTTTATTTTTTTCACTGCATCATTTTATTCCTTGCCCCTTGGCTGGGTAATTTCCTTCGACATTTTTGGGAGAGGAGAAATATATGTAAAAATATTAGGAATACAATTTCTCACATAATTTATTATTCCCAAAAACTACTGGATTTGCGTCGTTGTGAACCCAGTATCGGGTAACATGAGAAGTTACTCAGAAATATTAGGACTTGAGTATATTCTCAATGGGAAAATGCATGCCCAAAAAATCAAACTTCTTTTTTCCAAAAACTATTATTTGGGTGAAAGCAAGATGCCATATTTCCCACTAAAGATGCAAAATGATTTAGAAACTTTATGTGCTCTTCCCAACTATCACTGAATAGTAAAATATTATTAATATAAACAAGTGATGTATGGAGAATGGACTGAAGTATTTTTATCATGGCCTTTTGAAACAAAGATGGAATAGATTTTTAACTGTAAGGTATGACTTTCTACTGAAAATAGTGATCGGGAATACAAAATCTAGTTTTTGCCCTATCATCTAGGTGGATTCCTATTTGCCAAAATCTTAATTTGAGATCAAACTTAGAATGTTTTTCTGCTTTGGCAAGTTAGGAGAAAGGGGTGAGCTTATTTGGGATGAGAAACTTGTCATCCAAAAGAAGTTGATTGAGTGGTTGGTAATTAATTACCAATCACGGGACAATGAGTGAGGAGGCTGCTCTCGTGTCAAAGACAAGTTATGACATGTGTTGGTTTTCCCCACTTGGATTGATTTCTACTTGCGGAATTACCGTGATGATGTGGTTCGCTTCCCATGTGTTGGTTTGTCCCACTTAGATGCATAAACTTTGATTGTTGTTTGTGATATCACCATGATCCTATGGATCTCTTCTTTCACTTTTGGCTTTGGTTCTGAAATTTGGTAATGATCATCACCTTATTCCTCATAAACATAGAGGGAAAAGAGTATCTCTTAAGTGGGCTCATCTTCGTGTGAAAAAAACTGATTCAAAATCGTCATCTTCGCTAAAATGAACGCTTGTGTAATTAGTAATTTCAGAGAGAAGTCCAATAGATTGCTTGAACTACGGGCAGTTCCGCAAAATGTCCTACTTTATTACAAATAAAACAGGCTATATTTCTCTTTGCATTGCCCGGCCTTCTCCTTCTAAAATATTTTGTTTTTCTTCTGAACCTGGACTTGTCGCTTGAGAATTTGGGAAACCTGAATCTTCTAAACTTTTCCCTTGACGTCTTGCATGAGCAATATTTTTTTCCTATGATTAAATAATTATTCATTATCTGTTGGTTATTGTAGAATCATATCTCATTTGTATAATGGGCTCATCAATCATCCCATCTTGATCATTGTCAACTTTGGAGACCTCTAGTTCCCTAGGCTGATTCATGAAAATAAGAGGAAGTTCTTCTTCTGAAGAATCTTAGGAGGAATCAGTACTTACCTGGGATATATCCTCATGTACTACTCTTATTTAATTACATAGTACAAGTGGGACAAAAAAAGTACAACAAACATAAAAGCCTTACAATGTAAGATCCTTATTTGGCTAATAGACAAAACATAAAAGCATGATCAAGAACTGGAAAAAACAATTTCATGGCCTTGGGTTTTGAAATTAGTTTGGACAAGTTATGGATGATGGTAAAAGGACCAATGAATAGTATTTTCATGCCATTGGATTTGGGTAAATTTATTGCATGACATGGATGACTTTTCTTTGATGACATGATGGACCCTTGAATAGTATTTGCATGGCATGGAACTTGGGAAACTTTATGGCTTGAAATGGGTAGGCAACTTTATTGATATATATTTGTATTTTAATGGTAACCTTTGGTGGTTTAAAGTGGCTAAAAGGTGAAAAATGTATGTAGATTATTTGTTTTTCCATGGTAATTTCTTATGGGGTAGAGTGGTGAAAAGGATAAATAAGGTGTGCAAAATTTTATTTCTTCAAATGGGTACATACCTAGGGGGTTAATAGTTTAAAATGGTGATACTTGTGCAGTTTTATAGATTAGGAAAAATGGGGATTATGGACGGGATGTTGGATAAAAATGTTTAGAAGGCTCATGCAAATTATTTCTTGACTCATGATTATGCATTATACTTGTCTTCTAACCCTTCCATCATTCGCTTTTCAGCACTTGTGAAATATCTCTTTACATGCAGATGATTTTCTTCAATAATTCCTACTCTTTTACCTTTCTTCTTCTGCGATGAAGTATCAATATCCTTATTTAAATTTATCTTAGAAATTTCTGTTGGTGAGTCTTCAAGCATTTCCTTGTATCCCTTACGTGATATCTTACCATTTTTCCAATGGGGGTGAGTGGAAGAATAATTCGAACTTCCTTCCTCTCCCGGTCATGTCTCCTCTGGAAGACACTTATTTTACTGAAAAATAATCCTTTGAGCTTCGACATACTCTTTTTTCATTGCTCGGATTGTGACTGGTAATGAAACCAAAAGGACACCGTAGGCATCACCTTTATAGTTTATTTGATCACACTAAATGGCCTATGGAACATAAATATTTTGACTCCACGAGAATGAAAATGATGAACCCAATATCTTTGAGGTTTGAACCACAATACAAATATTTTTAAGAAAGGTTCAAGAGTGTCAAAGTCTCGAAAATCACGGTACTTAAATTCCATGCGAATGTGGTATTGATTGAAGAGATACAAAAAGAACCATAAAAGCTCTTGTGGAAAATTCTTGGCCTATGCTTTGAACACGCAGCATAGTGAAAATTCTGGATTAAAACCAAAAGATTCTAGTATGAAACCTCCTTAGTTTCGAAAATCTTAGAGTTCATAAAAACTCTCCACCCTAATAAGATGGACGGATCAATAGGTTCTAAAAAATCAAACAACTCCGGTGGGTGATGTAATGATGGAGAACCTGGGCGTGCATCATGCGAGAACATGAAAATTTGAATTGTTGATTTATTCTTCTTCATGTGTTTTTGTTGCAGAAACCTTTTGGAAAATTCACCTTCCTATCACGACCCAAAATTTCCACCTTCAAGACCGTGATGGCGCCTAACATTTCACTTGTTAGGCAAGCCAATATTACAATAATCTTAATTATTTTTAAGAAAATTAAATTAAACAGAACTCAGTTACTGAAATAAAGTGCGGAAGACCTTAACTACCGAATCATCACAATACATCCCCGAATCTGGCGTCACAAGTGCACGAACTACTAAAATAATATAAATAAAGGTCTGAATAAAATTCAATCTGTTTGAAAGATGATAAATAGCTAAGATAAGATAGAAGGGAACTTCAGAACTACGAACGTTGTCCAGTTATACTTCAAGTCTCCTCTGAGTAGCTGAATCTGAGCACGTCTATGGTACGCCGCTGGGACCAACTCAAAAATCTGCACAAGAAGTGCAGAGTGTAGTATGAGTACAACCGACCCCATGTCTCCGTAAGTGTCGAGCCTAACCTCGACGAAGTAGTGACGAGGCTATGACAAGACACGTACGAAAACAACATGTAAATGGCACGGCAGGAGAAGTACAAATACGAAGCAACAATAATACAATAAATAACAATTTATAAATTGGGAGGGGAAATGCGAAGGGGAATGATATAATAATTTCAGCAAGAGAACTAAAATGAACAACTAATAATATGAAAATGGCACGGCACCACCCGTCGTGCTTTTACTCTCATTCCTCCCATAAACTAATAAATAAATAATAATAATTGGCACGACATCACCCTTTGTGCTTTAACTCTCTTTTGGCATGGCATCAGCCTTCCGGATTTTACACTCTTTGAAAATGGCACGGCACCACCCTTCGTGCTTTCACACTCAAACATGACATGGCTACACCCTTCGTACTTTTACACTCTTTCTCACCATGACAATGATACTATAAATAATAAAAATGGCACGGCATCACTCTTCGTTCTTTTACACTCTTTCTCACCATATTCAATAATAATTAAATCAATAAAAATTTCATGAATACGTATCAAATAACCAATAATAAACTTAAGTAGGAATATCTTAATTAAATAAGCAAATATTCAAAAATGAAATAAATTCCTCCAGCATGCTTTGATTCAACCACAATGCATAAGTACTCGTCATCTCACATATACATTGTATCTGCACATTAAATCAAGTAGCAAATAGACAAATAAATCCTACTCCCTCAAGTCAATGTTAACCACGACACTTACCTCGCTTTGCAACCAAATTCAAGATTCCAATAAACCTTTGCCTTGCTAATTTGTGTCCGAAATCCTCAAATCTAGTCATAAACAATTCAATATACTCAATACAAATTGTAGCAATTAATTCCATATGAATTTACTAATTTTTCGGATTAAAATCTAAAATTCATCTCAAAAATCAACAGTGGGGCCCACGTCTTGAATCTCAGAAAAACTTACGAAATCCGAACACCCCTTCCGAGACGAGTCCAACCATACAAAAATTATCAAATTCTGATGTCAAATGTACCTTGAAATCTTAAATGTTTTATTTTTTGGAAAGTTCTACAAAAATTCCAATTTCGTCCATCTAAAACCGAAATAAATGATGAATATAGACATGGATTTATGAAATACAATCACCTTTAGTTATGAAACATTTAGCTAATTCAAAGTCTTGGGTTCCATCTAAATCCGATTTTATGGGTTCTATCCAAGCTTTTTCGCATCTGCGGATACTTGACCGCATCTGCGGTTCCGCTTTACGGAAATTGGGGTCGCTTCCGTGGGCTGGCTTGCATCTGTGCAAGGCTGCCCCTTCCCCCTTTTCCCACTTTTGCGATGTGTGGAACGCTTCTGTGGTCGCGTTTCTGCGATACCCCATCCTCTTCTGCAGACTGTTCACTTCTGCGAGCTCGCATCTGCTGTCTAAAATCCGTAGGTGCGATTACATTGGAAGGCCAAAATTTCAGATTTTCCTTAAATCCAAATTTTGATCCGTTAACTATCTGGAATCCACCCGAGGCCCCCGGGACCTCAACTACATACACCAACAAGTCCTGAAACATCATACGAACTTCGTCGAGACTTCAAATCACATCAAACAATGCTAAAACCACGAATCATACCCCAATCCAAGCTTAAGGAACTTAGGATTTTTCAACTTCTACATTCGATTTCGAAACCTATCAAATCAAGTCCGATTGACCTCAAAATTTGCACACAAGTCATAAATAACATAATAGACCTATTCAAATTTCCTGAATCGGATTCCGACCCCGAGATCAAAAAGTCAAATAGCTGGTCAAATATTTGAAATCTTTAGCCTTTTAATTTCATGTTTCTGTTAAATAGCGATAATTTGACCTAGGGACCTCGGAATTCGATTCAGGGCATACACCCATGTCCCAAATCACGATACGGACCTACCGGAGCTTTTAAAACACTGATCCAGTTCCGTTCGCTCAAAAATATTGACCCAAGTCAACTCAGTTGAGTTTTAAAGTACTATTTCACATTTTAATCAATTTTCATATAAAAACTTTTCGGAATATTATTCAGACTGTTTACGCAAGTCGAGGAGTGATGAATAGTAATTTTCGAGGTCTTATAACACAAAAATTAATGTTTAAATGAAATATGACATTTTGGGTCATCACATTCTCCACCTCTAAAACAAACGTTCGTCCTCGAACGGACTTAGAAAAAGTACCCGGGCTTGTAACAAGGTGTGGATATCTACTATGCATGCTTGACATGGACTCCCAGGTAGATACTTCTACCGGCTGACCTCTCCATTGCACTCGAACTGATGGATAACTCTTACACCTCAACTGTCAAACCTGCCGGACTAGAATAGCTACGAGCTCCTCCTCATAAGTCAAATCCTTGTCCCATTGGACTGAGTCGAAAGCTAACATGGGACGGATCACCATGATATTTCCGTAGCAAAGACACATGGAACACCGGATGAATCGTTGATAAACTAGGTGGTAATGCAAGCCTGTAGGCTACGTCGCCCACCCTTTCAAGAATTTCGAAGGGTCCTATATACCTAGGGCTCAACTTGCCATTCTTTCTAAGCCTCATTACACCTTTCATAGGTGAAACCCGGAGCAATACTCTTTCTCCAACCATGAATGCAATATCACGAACATTACAGTCAGCATAACTCTTTTGCCTAGACTGAGCTGTGCGAAGTCGATCCTGAATAATTTTAATTTTATCCAAGGTATCTCGTACAAAATCGGTACCCAACAACCGAGCTCTCCCAATTCAAACCAGCCAACTAGCGAACGACATCGTCTTCTGCATAATGCCTCATAAGGAGCCATCTTAATGCTTAACTGGTTGCTGTTATTATAGGCAAACTCTCCAAATTGCAAGAACTGATCCCAAGAACCTCCAAAGTCTATAACACAAGCGCGAAGCATATCTTCCAATATCTGAATAGTGCGGTCCGTCTGTCTATGGATGAAATGTTGTACTCAACTCAACTCGCTTCCCTAACTTACGATGTACAGCTCTCCATAAGTGCGAAGTGAACTGCGTACCTCGATCAGAAATGATAGACACGGGCACACCGTGAAGACGGAGAATCTCGCGGATGTAAATCTCCACTAACCGCTCTAAAAAATAGGTAACTGCTACTAGAATGAAATGTGCCGGCTTGTTAAACTTGTCCACAATGACTCACACTGCATCGAACGTTATCTGAGTTCGTGGAAGCCTAACAACATAGTGATACTCTCCCACGTCAACTCAGGAATTTCTAAATTCTGATGTAAACCACCAGGTCTCTGATGCTCGTACTTCACTTGCTTATAATTTAAACACCGAGCTACATATGCAACAATATCCTTCTTCATTCTCCTCCACCAATAATGTTTCCTCAAATCTTGATACATTTTGGTGGCACCCGGATGAATAGAATACTTGGAACTATGTGCCTCCTCAAGAATTAATTAACGAAGCCCATCGACATTAGGAACACAAATACGACCCTGCATCCGTAGAACTCCATATTTCCCCACAGCAATCTATTTGGCACCACCGTGTCGTACCGTGTCCATAACGACAAGCAAATAAGGATTATTATACTGTTGCTCTCTGATACGCTCATCCAGAGAAGACCGAGCGACTATGCAAGATAGAACCCGACTGGGTTCTGAAACATGTAACCTCACGAACTAATTAGACAATGTCTAAACATCTGCATCCAACGGTCTCTCACCAATCGGAATATACGTAAGACTGCCCATACACACAAGCTTTCTACTCATACCATCGGCCACCACATTGGCCTTTTTGGGGTGATACAAAATAGTGATATCATAGTCTTTAAACAACTCCAACCATCTTCTCTGCCTCAAATTGAAATCTTTTATCCTGAACAGATACTTTAGGCTATGATGATCAGTGAATACCTCACACGAGACACCGTAAAGGTAGTGCCTCCAAATCATCAGTGCATGGATAATGGCTGCCAATTCTAAGTCATGGACATGATAATTCTTCTCGTGAACTTTCAACTACCGCGATGCATATGCAATCACTTTGCCACCTTGCATCAATACTACACCTAGCCCAATGCGAGATGCATCAAAATACACCGTATAAGATCCTGAACCTGTAGGTAATACAAACACTGGCGTTGTAGTCAATGAGGTCATGAGCTTATGAAAGCTCAAATCACACTCGTCTGACCATCTAAATGGGGCACCCTTCTGGGTCAATATGGTCAGTGGGGATGCTATGGATGAAAACCCCTACACAAACTGGCGATAATAACCTGCCAAACCTAGGAAACTCTGGATCTCTGTAGCTGCAGTAGGTCTAGGCAATTCTGAATTGCCTCAATCTTCTTAGGACCACTTTTATGCCTTTTCCCGATACAACATGACCCAAAAAGGCAACTGAGTCTAACAAAAAATTTGCATTTTTAAAATTTGGCATCTAACTGATTACTCTTCATAGTCTAAAGAATAATTTGAAGATGTTGCTCATGCTTCTCTCGACTGCTGGAGTAAATCCAGATATCATCAATGAATACAATAACAAAAGAATCCAAATAGGGTTTGAACACCTGGTTCATCAAATCCATAAATGTTGCTGGGGCATTTGTCAGCCCAAATGACATCACTAGGGATTCGTAATGTCCATACCGAGTCTGAAAAGTTGTCTTAGAGACATCGGATGCCTAATCTTCAACTGATGGTAACCATACCTCAAATCAAGCTTTGAAAATGCCCTAACACTCTGAAGCTGATCGAATAAGTCATCAATTCTTGGCAACATATATATTTTTTTTATTGTGGCCTTGTTAAACTGCCGATAATCTATACACATCCACATAAAGCCATCTTTCTTCTTTACAAATAGTACTGGTGCACCCCAGGGCGAGACACTAGGCCTAATGAATCCCTGATCAAGCAAGTCTTGTAACTCCTCCTTCAATTCTTTCAACTCCGGCAGCGCCATACGATATGGTAGGATAGCAATGAGCTGAGTGTCCAGAGCTAAATCAATACAAAATTCAATATCTCTGTCAGGTGGAATTCCCGTTAGATCTGCAGGAAATACATCTGGAAATTCACGGACAACAGGAACTGAATCCATAGAAGGAACTTCCGCGTTGGGATCGCGAATATAAGCAAAATAAGCTAGACATCCCTTCTCGACCATACACTGAGCTTTCACATAAGAGATAACCTTACAGGTAGAATGGCCAAGAGTCTCTTTCCACTCTAGTCGAGGTAAAACCGGCATGGCTAAGGTCATTATTTTTGCGTGATAATCCAATATATCATGATAATCTGACAACCAATCCATACCCAAGATAACATCAAAATCTACCATGTCAAGTAGTAGAAGATCCACGCTAGTCTCAAGACTCCCAATAGTAACCACACGCGAACGATAGACATGATCTACCACAATAGAATCTCCCACCGGTGTGGACACAAGGTACAACCAGATATGAAGCAAAATAGGAGGACACGTAGGATTAAGTAGATCCTGAATCAAATAGAGCTGAAGCATCTCTATAGCAAACTGGAACCATACCTGTGATCACTGCATCAGATTACTCGGCCTCAGGCCTAGCTGGAAAAGCATAAAATTGGGGTTGGGCCCCACCACTCTGAACCGCGTCCTTGGGACGACCTCCAACTAGCTGGCCTCCACCTCTAATGGCCTGACCTCCACCTCTACATGTCTGACCACTGCCCCTAGATGGCTGGGCGGGTGGCGGAATTGCTAGTGCTGGAATCATAGCATGGGAACCCTGCTATTGTGAACTGCCCGATGCCTGAGGGAAAAATCTAGCAATATGTCTCGTCTGTAGTGACTACTGACCCTGGAACTGGCCATGTCAACCTGGATAACCACTTTGATCACTCCGATCAAAAGTACATCAATAGGACCTTGTGGTGCACTATAAGCTAGCAGGCCGGAATGAGACACGTAAGGGTCGTGACCACCTGAAGTACTGTGAGATGACTGAAGCACTGAATGAAATGGCGTAGGAGCATGGCCTCTACCTAAATTACCCCTGCCTCCAGACAAGGCACAACTGAACGCACCAAACTGACGAGGCCTCTTATTAGACCCCTGCCCTCTCTCCTATGCAAGAACCATGTTGATCCTCCTCGCAATATTAGTAGCTGCCTGAAAGGAAATCTCACTTTCGGTCTCATTGGCCATCTGAAGCCTGATAGGGTGAGTGAGTGCCTCAATAAATCTCCCCACTCCCTCTCCCTCAGTAGGTAGTAAAAGGAGAGCATGACGGGCTAAATCCACAAAATGAGTCTCGTACAGAGTAACAGTCATACTGCCTTGTTGTAGATGCTCAAATTTCTTTCGGTAATCCTCTCTCAGTGTGATAGGGAGGAACTTCTCTAGAAATATCGGTGAGAACTATTCCCAGGTCAATGTAGGCGCTCCAATTGGCTTGTTCAACCTATAATCTCTCCACCACCTCTTGGCGGAACCCATCATCTAAAATACAGCAAAATCGACTCCATTAGTCTCAACTATATCCATGTTCCGCAATACCTCATGGCAGCAGTCATGATAATCATGTGGGTCCTCGGAAGGTGTACCACTGAAGTGAACTAGAAAGAGCTTAGTAAACTTATCCGGTCTCAATAAGGCCTCAGATGACATGGTAGGCCTATCACTAGGTTGTGCCGTAACAACTGGCTGAACTACCCCAACTGACGGGGCTGCTAGAGCCTGATACAGGGGAGCCATCTGTCCGGAGCGGGAGTAGTGGGAGTTTTTGCTCCTCCCCACGCCTGTGAGATGGCTGGTACCACTGGAAATTTACCATTTTAGGCCACCCCCTCCATAAGGCTCACCAAACGGACTAGAGCATCCAGAAGTACTGGAGTAGCTATGAATCCTTTCGGGACCTGGACTGGTATAACAAGTATGGTCTGAGCTGGAACCTCTTCTTCCAAATCCACCTGAGGTTCTACAACAGGTGCTGCTGCTCGAGCTCTAGACTGAGCTCTACCTCTGCCTCTGCATCGACCTCTAGCGCGACCTTCGCCTCGACCTCTACCCTTTGTTATTGTTTCCACCGGGGGCTCTGACCCTTGTCTGTCAGTAGATGTATTATGCACTCTCGCCATCTGCGAGCGAATAAGAATAGAATGATTCAATCATCGATGATAGAATAAAATCGCACGACAAAATAAGAAAGAAGTGATATTGTTCCTAAACTTGGGAGGAAGTATAATTTCAGTAGGAGAAATATCACTTAGCAGCCAATTAATTCATCAACAATAAAATGAGCAACTAATAATATGAAAATGGTACGACACCACCCTTCGTGCTTTTACTCTCATTCCTCCCATAAACTGATATATAAATAATAATAATAATAATAATAATAATTGGCATGGCATCACCCTTCGTTCTTTAACTCTCTTTTGGCACGACATCACCCTTCGTGCTTTTAGACTCTCTGAAAATGGCACGGCATCATCCTTTGTGCTTTTACACTCAAAAATGACACAGCAACACCCTTTGTGCTTTTACACTCATTCTCACCATGACAATGATAGTATAAATAATAAAAATGGAACGACATCACCCTTCATGCTTTTGCACTCTTTCTCACCATATTCAACAATAATTAAATCAATAACAATTTCATGAATAGTTATCAAATAATCAATAATAAACTTAAGTAGGAATATCTTAATTATATAAGCAATTATTCAAAATGAAATAAATTCCTCCAGCATGCTTTGACTCAACCACAATGCATAAGTACTCATCACCTCATATAGACGTTGTACCCGCACATTAAATCATGCAGGAAATAGACAAATATATCCTACTCCCTCAAGTCAAGGTTAACCACTACACTTACCTCCCTTTGGAACAAAATTTAAGATTCCAATAAACCTTTGCCTCGCGAATTCATGTCCGAAATCCTCAAATCTAGTTATAGACAATTCAATATACTCAATACAAATCGTAGGAATTAATTCCATATGAATTTACTAATTTTCCGGATAACAATCCGAAATTCATCTCAAAACTCAACAGTGGGGCCCACGTCTCGAATCTCGGAAAAAGTTACAGAATCCGAACACCCGTTCCGAGACGAGTCCAACCATACAAAAATTATCAAATTTTAATGTAAAATGGACCTTCAAATCTTAAATTTTTTATTTTTTGGAAAGTTTTACAAAATTTCAAATTATTCAATATAAATCTAAAATAAATGATAAATATAGACATAGATTTATGAAATATAATCATCTTTGGTTATAGAACACTTACCCAATTAAAAGTCGTGAAAAATCCCTTTGAAATCGCCTAAATCCTAGACTCAAAACTAAAAAATGAGTAAAAATGGTTAACTTCTGATTTTATGGGTTATGTCCAGGTCATACGAACTTAGTCGAAATATTAAATCACATCCAACAACACTAAAACCACGAATCATACCCCAATTCAAGCTTAAGGAACTTAAGAATTTTCAATTTCTATATTCGATGCCGAGACCTATCAAGTCAAGTCCGATTGACCTCAAATTTTGCACACAAGTCATAAATGACATAACGAACCTATTCAAATTTCCAGAATCAGATTCTGACCCCGATATCAAAAATTGAAATCCGTGGTCAAACTTTGAAAATCTTTAGCCTTTAAATTTCTAGTTTCCGTTAAATAGAGATAATTTGACTTAGGGACCTCCGAATTCGATTCGGGGCATACGCCTATGTCCCAAATCACATTACGGACCTACCGGAGCTGTCAAAACACTGATTAAACTTAGTTTTCTCAAAAGGTTGACCAAAGTCAACTTAGTTGTGTTTTAAAGCTCTATTTCACATTTTCATAAATTTTTCATATAAAAACATTCTGAAAAATTAATCGGACTGCGCACGCGAGTCGAGGAGTGATGAATAGTGAGTTTTCAGGTCTTATAACACAAAAATGAATGTTTAAGTCAAAGATGACATTTTGGGTCATCACACTTCCCTTCAAAGAAAATCAGTTAACACATTATATTTCCCTTTCAAGTGCTTGACTTGAAACTTGTATGGACAAAACCATTCAACCCATCCGAGAATTTGCAGATTCGGAATGACCTTTGGATTCAACTGGATCATCTCGGAAGAGACTTCATAACCATTTGTATAAGAAATTGTTAGTGAATTAGAAGAAAATTTAACTTTTTAATCCCATTTAACTGCAAGAATCATCTTGAACATGGAATGATAGTGTTGTTCATAAGCCTTGAATATTCCACTAGCGTAACCATATAATTTTCTCTGAACATTTTCTTCCTCAAATAAAATTGCGCTCCAATATTCATTACTGGCATCTGTCTGCAATATTTTATTTCCATATTAGGAAATGTGCAAAGATTCTGACACTTTAAGACATCTCTTTTATTTTGTCTCACTGCATCGTTTTGATGCTGGGCATTTTGCTTCAAAATTTCTGTGAGAAGAGAAACATATGTATAAAAATAGGAATAAAAACCCTCACTTAATATATTATTCCCAAACACTACGATATTTTCTTTGTTATAAACCCAATATCGGGGAACTTAAAATGTTCTTTATAAATATGAGGACCTGAGGTGTGTTCTCCATGGGAATAATTCATGCCCAAAAAATCAATCTCTTGTTTTGCAAAAACCTTTTTTTTGGCTAAAAGGATTATGCCATTTTTTCGCATTAAAGATGCAAAATGATTGAGCAAATTTATATTCTCTTCCCAAGTATCACTTAATAGTAAAATATCATCAATATAAAGAAGTGATGTGTGAAGGATGGACTGAGATATTTTCATCATGGACCTTTGAGACAAAGATGGAGCAGTTTTTAAACTGAAAGGCACGACTTTCCAATGAAAATGGTGATCGTGAATACAAAAACAAATTTTTCTATATCATCCAGGTGGATTCCCAATTACCAAAAGCCTGATTTGAGATCAAACATAGAATAATAGTTTTTTTAGACGAGTTGGGACAAAAGGGTGAGGTTATTAGGGATGGAAAACTTGTCATCCAAAAGGAAATGATTGAGCGGTTGGTAATTAATTGCCAATCTCAATTTACCTCTTGTTTGCTCGGCTTTTTTGTTAACATAAAATGCTTAGCACGCCCATTGTGAATTTGATGGCACAATGAGATCAAAATTCTCTAGCTCCCGATACTCCTTTTTTTCAAGCTGGAGGTGGTCTGTATTCATACCAGAGTGACTTGCTACTGTAGGATTGATATTATCATTTTTCTTCAATGGTAGCTTAATGAAGAACTCTTCATTTTTCCATAATGATTGTCACACTTTGTTAAGAATTCAATGTGAGATTCTACACAAGAGTGTTGTGTGATTTGTGCTTCGATTTCCCTCACTTGATCTTCTTTTGTGAGCTGGAACAATCTCAGGACTATACAATACGCCTTGAATTGCTTTTTGAATGCTATCCCATTGGCTTTGATCTAGTGTGTCCTGCAAAACCCTGTAAATGTAAAAACCAATAATTAAATCCATACATGGGACATGTGACTCAATCAATTTGCTCATGTACTTCAGTCCTATGAAGAATTCAATGGTGATCGGGTGCTTGGTAATGACAGTTCCGGTCAGAATTCTATTTCATTTTGCGTTGCAATTCTTGAAGTACGACACCCAATACTCATATTGTAAGATTGCGTGATTAATGAGTGAGGAGGCTGCTTCTGAGTCAAATAAAGCTATGGCATATGTTTGTTTGTCCCACGTGGATGCATATAATTTGATTTCTGCTTGCGGGATCACCGTGATGCTTTGGATCTCTTCTTTCACCTTTGGCTTTGGTTTTTATATTTGTTAATGATCATTTCCATATTCTTCATAAACATTCAGAGAAAAGAGAGTCTCTCATGTGGGCTTAGCTTCGAGTGAGAAAACTGATTCAAGATTGACATCTTCACTGAAATGAATGCATGTGTAATCTACACTTTCATAGAGAAGTTTAATAGACTACTTGGACTACAGGTAGTTCTGTGCAAAATGTCATATTTTATTTCAAATAAAACGTGCTATATTTCTCCTTGCATTGCCCGGCCTTCTCCTTCTCAAGTATTTACTATTCGAACCTGTCGCTTGAGAATGTTGGCAACCTGAATCTTTTGAACCTCTTCCTTGGTGCCTGGCACGATCAATCTTTCATTCCGATGATTAAATCTGACATGCGGCAAGATCTATCAAGTATTGGATCATTCTTCATTATCTGTTTGGTTGCGGAGGAATCATATATCCTTTTGGAATGGGCTCATCAGTCCTCCTATCTTGATTATCGTTAACTTCGAAGAACTCTGGTCCCTGGGCTGATTCATGAAAATGGAAAGTTCCACTTTTGAAGAAACTTGTGAGGAATTAGTACTTACCTCAAAACTATCCTCTATTGGAATTTGTTGGATCTAATGATCAGTAAGCTCCTCTTTTTTCTTGGAATCGAACCGTTGAGATGTTACCTATTCTAAATATCCCTATGGTTGGGCAACATAGGGGCTTAGGGTTTGGAGGGTAGAGATCTTGAGGTTCTCATAGTTACCATTTTTTAACTTTCTATTACATCTCTATTCTTTTTCGGGTGTCTCTAGGTTGTAAGTGCATTTTTGTTTTCCAAATGAACTCGGCGATGTCAAATTAGGTTTCTTTAGTAGTTAGAGAAAATTCATTATGAGAAACTATATTGATTTTTCTTTGGGGAGAGGAAAAGATAGAAAAATGATAATCTAGCTGAGGAGGGGGATAGCTTTGGGTTGAGAATGTACTTGTGGGGGGGAGAGAAATGACCTTAGGACACATAGGTTTCATGGGCACAAGGTGATCACTTTTCAAGAGGTGTAGTTGTTTAGAGACACCATCACTTTATAGACACCATCACTTTCTGGAATAAATAGAAAAGAGAAGTACCCGGAGGACAATTATCGTACTGCAATCTTACTAACCTGTGTGTTACAACCCAAATTCGCGTACCTTAGATCATGCTATAAGTTAGTCGACGTAAATCCAAGAAGAGATTATCTTTGAGATGATAAGAAGTTAAATCTATTGGTCTTAAACGATACAAGGGTGTATAAGAGTGGTTAACAAGTATTAGAAGTTAAACGAATCAA
>AWOL01S0042572.1:18035-34160 GCA_000715115.1 Nicotiana otophora | reverse complement strand
CATCAAAAATATCAATCTCCAAAATGGTTGTGAGAGGCATCTCATTTTTCTTTGAAATTCCACTGGCCCGTTGACATTCATCACATCTTTTCACTAAGTCACTTGCATCCCTATAAAGAGTAGGCCAAATGAAACCACAACTAATAAATTTGGTCGTCGTTCTTGCTGCACCATGATGACCACCATATGGCGAAGAATGACAAGCACCAAACATATCGCCTTGCTCTTCTTTGGTACACACCTTCTAATCACCCCATACGTACAAATCCGGAAATGGTATGGCTCATCCTAATAATAATCTTGAAAATCTCTTTTGAGCTTCTTCCTTTGGTTTGAAGAGAACTCATCCGGAATGATTCCACTCACAAGAAAAATTGCCAAGTCCGCCAGCGACCTCTCCATGGTACGATCGGCCATTTGAAACCCATAGATGTGGGTCTTGGTTTCCCAATTCCCAATGTTTTGAAAATCGAACAGGGCATCAATTTGATACTCGCCCCAAGATCACAAAGAATATTAGCAAACTCGGCACTCTCAATTATTTAAGGAATCATGAAAGTACCGGGATCCTCCAACTTAGCAGCCATGGAATGAATAATTGTACTTACTTGATGAGTGACCTTGATAGTTTTAAAATGCATTGACCGCTTCTTAGTCACAAGATCTTTCATAAACTTTGCATAACCGGGCATTTGTTCCAAAGCTTCTACAAATGGAACATTAATTGAAAGATTATTCATCATTTGAACGAACTTATTGAATTGATTCTCACTGTTGGTTGCTGATAAGTTGGTATTTTACCAACTTATCTCGTCTTTAAGCTTAGATATTTCCTATGTTGATTGATAGAATCGTGTGTTTATTGTCGTTTACTTCTATTTTACAGGTTCTATATGATTTAGAAGTGATCATGAAGAAACCAAGTGAAAATGAGTTAAAAAGAAGTTGAAAAGAAGAAATCTAGAAAATGCCTCAGATGTCGCAATTGCGACATCAACTTAGCAAATGCGAAGTGTCAGTAAAGATAGCAATGTTACACCCTATTTTTTTTGGTACGTAAAAGTGCATCGAAAGAAAACTAGGGTTCTTAACATGATAAGAGGGTTATGTTATCATTTATTTTAATTTAATGATAGTCATGTGTTAAGTTTGAGGTCAAGCGAGTTGTGGAACAAAAGTTGATGACAGTCATCACATGCTACATTCATAAGTTTTATTGCAATTTGGGTAAATGTAACTGAAATTATCTCCCAATATACTTATAGTTACGGGGTGTTCCACCCATAAAATTGAATATCTATGAGTCTATTTTCTAATGCATCAAACCGATTGTCAATACGACATTGGAGAAGAGAGGTATATGCGTTTATACAAGACTGTGCAGACTGCTAGGTAACAAGTAGGTGTGTCACCTACTTGCTTAAATGAGAGGATTATATATGTCCAAATATGGGCCAGCTCGGGTCGTCCAAAGAGACATTTTAAAGGCATATTTACTTCATATATTACACTGATAATAGGGCACAATAACCATACCTAAACCCCTGCAAACCTCGTTCCAAAAATTGCACACAAACCCCAATTTAGTTTCTCCCCTTTTCAAGTTCTAGTTGGAGGAAAAATGTAGAGTTTGAAGAACCAAGATAGGAGATGAGTTATTTAACAAACAAGGTAAGTTTACTGCTCTAGTTAATCAATTTTCCAGTTATAAATGTATGGGAAGTCGTTCTATATTTGTAAGAACTCACGGGACTGTGATCGAAAGCCGTGACTTCGAGTTATTCAACTTGTAGTGGAATGTTTTGTGTTGCTGTTGGATTGCGTGTTTTGCTACTGTTTTAAGGATTTTTGGAGAAGAAAGGGTGTTTAGAAACACCATATAAATCTAGGGTGGTGGTCTGGTTGTTCGTCGTAACATTTTCGGGCTATTTGACACTACTACGGTGGTCGTTCTGTGTATGAAAAGATTGGGGTGTGTTGGTCTCTTTTGTAGTATTTTGTGGTGTATATAAGGTTGAAAAATAATGTATATGTGTTATTATTGTTGTGTTCTTGTGTTGTTGGTGTTATCTTGAATTTGGAGGAAGTGGAGATCATAGGGGAGATGTTGCCCGTATTAATATAAAATAAGCCTATTGTTCGTTATGCGATAGTTCTACCTTTCGTAACTTAATGATAGTAATATTATCGTTGTTGTAGATTAAGGTGCGAAGAGACTCGTTCAACGTGGTTATTGGAAAGATTGTGATAAGGTATGTTAAGGCTAAACCTATCCTTCATTTTGGTATTATCTCGTAACTACATTTGTTTGATAACGAGACATAAAGAGAAGTTCGTATTCCTGCATTTATTCACATTATCCTAGTCTTAGAAGTTACAGTATTCTCCATTTTTGGGACTTTCTATTCAGTTAAGTATTATCTTCATTCAGTCAAGAGGGTATAGGGTCTATATATATACAGTATTACAGTAGTTTCACAACCACCGAGTTATAATCGGTGGGCAAGCTCCTATTGGGCAAACTCTGATCAGATGGTATGTTATATACCGAGCCTATTGTGGCTGACCGCCTGTGAGTGAGCCGAAAATTGCCGAGATACCAAGCCTAGTATGGCCGAGCGCCTATGAGCGAGCCTGCTACAGCCGAGCAGTTACATATTCTGTGCCTTATGGGTAACTATTTTACTTACTATATTGAGAGAGTTGAGTCAGTATCAATTGGTAAGTATATCTCCTGATCATCTTTGACTCCCAGTTACTTTCAATAATTATATTATCAGTTTAATTTCAGCTTTTAGTTATTCTATTGCCTTACATACTCGATACATTATTTCGTATTAACGTCCCATTCTCGAGGACACTGCATTTCATGCATGCGGGTTTGGAGAGACATACTGGTAAACCTCCTATGTAGGTGTTGTCTGTGATCAACTTGATCGGTAAGCTCCATGTTGTTCAGAGTTGCCGGGTCTAGGGTTTTGAGTACATATTATGTATATATTATGGGTAGGTCAGGGATCTATTCCGACCACAATACATCCATCAAAAGAGGCTTGTAGACATATCCTGTCAGTTAGTGCAGTATGTTGGGATTGTAGGCCTTGTGTGTATATTTTTGTTGGTTTATTAGCTGTAGTAGTTATGAGGGCCTTGTCGGCCCAGCTTTATATTGATGTTTAGTTAGAGCTAGTTTTCGTTCAGTTTTATATTTGGTTTCACAAATTTTCTTGCAACGTGGCCCTATAGACAAAGTATGATATAGTATGTTCAGAGTCCCTCAGTTGCAAGTTGATACGCTAGGTTAAGTGAGGCACCGGGTGCCGGTCTCTCCCGCCAAGTTCGGGGTGTGACAAACTTGGTATCAGAGCAGTTCTGTCCTAGGGAGTCTACAAGCCGTGTCTAGTAGTGTCTTGTTTATAGATGTGTCATTCACCATATTATATAAGCAGGGAACTACAGGGCATTTAGGAGTTGGTTACACTTCTTTAAAATCTAAATCGTGCTGTAGAACCGAGTTATAGGAAATTTGAGTTAAACTTACGTATTGGTGCTTGTATACAGAGACGACGGTAGAAAGGAATACTACGACTAGTCAGAGGAGAGATATAACAACAGGTGAGGGGACCAGCAGGGTACCCCTTATAGATGGGGCCCAGTCGAAGGCCTAGGGTGAGACCCCTACTCAACCATTACCGGCTCCTCCACCACCTGAGGAGATTCCTAGGTATACCTCACATCCAGTGGCCTCTCCACTTCCATCAGATCAGGACGTAAGGAGTGCGGTGCATTGGTTGACACAGTTGGTAGCTATCCAGCAACACGCTAGGGCATTAGCTAGTGCAAAGTCTTTTGAGGGGTCTGGGAGTTCAAGGGTCCGAGAGTTTATTGCTTTCAGTCCCCCAGAGTTCACGGGGACAGATTAGAGGGAGGACCCGCAGGATTTCATAGATCAGCTTCACAAGATGTTTCGGGTTATGCATGCCATAGAAAAAGAGGCAGTTCAACTAGCAACTTTTTGACTCTGAGATATAGCCATCCTTTGGTACGAGGGATGGGAGAGGTCCAGGGGACGTGATGCACTTCCAGCTATTGGGGAGAATTCTTCAGATGCCTTCCTTGACCAGTACTTACCGCGGGAGATCTGACAGGCTTGAGTCGGTCAGTTTCTAGCCCTCAAGCAATGCAATATGAGTGTTCGAGAGTATAGTCTCCGTTTTGACTCATTGGCCAGATATGCTACATCCATAGTTGCTACTATGCAGGACATGATCCACAGGTTTATAGCAGGGTTGGCCTTAGAGTTGACCGAGGCATGTGCCACTGTTACACTGCATGATAGTATGGATATCTCCCGGATTCAGAAATTCACCCAGAATATAGAAAGGGGCAGGCATTGGTAGCTGGGTACAGAGAGGAATGAGCAAGGGCAGTGAAAGAGAATGAGATTTTCCAGGTCTCAGGAGTAGTCTCAGGGTAGTTATAAGCCCCAGTACTTTGGACAACCACCTAGGCCTTCACCACCTGAGTTACAGGGTTAGAGGTATGACCTCTATGCTCAGTCAGGAACATGTGAGAGCTCGCAAGCATCGGGTTTGCAGCGATAGTGAGGATTAAGGTAGACATGGTCACTTCAACTGTGGTGTGACATTTGTGGTAGAGGAACTTGGGCCAATGTCGAGAAGGTTCCGATGCTTGTTATACATGTGGGCATCTGGGGCATATGATGCAAGATTTCTCAAATAGAGATTCTGGGGGTACGACACAACCAGCGAGTTCAACAACATGATCATTTACGTTCGTGCATCCTTCAGTGTGTGAGTCTCAGTCTTCTGCTGGTAGAGGTCAAGAAAGAAATAGTGGTTCCAAATCAGGTGGTAACCAGAATCGTATCTATGCTTTAGTGGATCGACAAGACCAGGAGTCTTCACAAGACGTTGTGACATGTATATTGACCATTTGATCTCACGATACTTATGCTTTGATAAACCCAGTATCACCTTTATCATATATTTCCCTCGTTTGTCGTGGGGAGGTTTGGTATAGTGGATGAAATACAGACTGATCCTTTCGGGGGAAGAACCGATCATTGCTAGACGGGTTTATCGAGGTTGTACCATAACAGTTTGTAGTTGTAAGACCTCAGCCGACCTATTTGGTCTAAAGATGATGGATTTTGATGATATCATTACAATATTTTCACCACGACCAAGCTATAATCGGTGGGCAGGCCCCTATTGGGCAACCTCTGATCAGATGGTACGTTATATACCGAGCATACTGTGGCCGAGCACCTATGAGCGAGCCCAGAATGGCCGAGAGACCGAGCCTAGTATGGTCGAGCACCTATGAACGAGCCTACTACAGCTAAGCAGTTATACGTTCCGAGCCTTATATGGCCGGACATCTATTTTACTTACTATATTGAGAGAGTTGAGTCAGTATCAGCAGGTAAGTGTATCTCCAGATCATCTTTGACTCCCAGTTACTTTCAGCTAATATATTATTAGTTTAGTTTCAGCTTTTAGTTATTCTATTGCCTTACATATTCCGTACATTATTTCGTACTGACGTCCCATTCCTGGGGACACTGCATTTCATGCATGCTGGTTCGGATAGACAGACTGGTAAACCTCCTCCATAGGTGCTGTTTGTCATAAGCTTGATCAGTAAGCTCCACGTCCTTCGTAGTTGTCGGGTCTAGGGTTTTGAGTACATATTGTGTATATATTATGGGTAGGTCGGGGCCCTATTCCGACCATAGTACATCCATTAGTAGAGGCTTGTAGACATATCCTGTCAGTTAGTGCAGTATGTTGGGCTTGTAGGCCTTGTATGTATATTTTTGTTGGTTTGTCAGTTGTAGTAGTTATGACGGCCTTGTCGGCCCAGCTTTATATTGATGTTCAATCAGAGCTATTTTCCATTCAGTTTTATAGTTTGTTTCACAAATTGTCTTACAACGTGGCCCTATGGCCAAAGTATGACATTATATGTTCAAAGTCCCTGAATAGCATGTTGGTACGCTAGGTTAAGTGAGGTACCAGGTGCCGGTCTCGCACCCTAGGTTCGGGGTGTGACAAGCAAAAGTTGCAATTGAGTCTTCTTTGATGTTCATGAACTATCAGAGATGGAGTAGACAACCCCGACATCCAACGACTTGATAATCTCATTCTTGATAACTTCTTGCATAGCCTCATTGAGTCTTTTTTGATGTTCAATGGACGGTTTAACACCATCCTCCAATTTGATCTTATGCATGCAAAAGGCGGGGATTATACCCCGAATATCCGTCAAAGTCCACCCAATAGCCTTCTTCCTCTTTTGAAACACCGCCAACATGGAATCAACCTGCACGGTAGTCAAACAAGAGGAAATAATAACCCCTAAAGTAGAATAAAAGCTATGAAATTCATACCGAATGTGTCGAGGTAATGGCTTCAACTCCAAATTAGGTGGTTCTTCAATAGAAGGCTTTGTAGGAGGAGTCTTCCTATTGTCAAGCTCCAAAGATAATTTCCGGTGTGCATAGATTTGCAACCCCATTCTTGGAAAGAATTCACACATTCAATGAAACCATCCATCTCGTCATCATCAAATTTGAGCAAAACGGCTTCCAATATATCACCAATATTGATTGTAGCACTTGTTTCATCAACATTAATATCGGTCACAAAATCCACAAAAACACATTTCATTGTTATTTGGTTGTGGCATAGAATTACACACAAGGAATACCACTTGTTCATCACCAACTCGAAAAGTGAGTTCTCCAGCTTCCACATCACAAAGAGCCTTACCGTAGCAGGGAAAGGTCTCCCAAGAATGATAGGTACTTCATAATCAACTTCACAATCTAGAATAACAAATTCCGTCCGATGAATGATCTTATCAACCCAGACCAAAACATCTTCAATCACACCCAACAACCTCTTCATGGTACAGTCGGGCACTTGAAACCCATAGATGTGGGTCTTGGTTTCCCAATTCCCAATGTTTTGAAAACCGAACAGGGCATCAAATTGATACTCGCCCCAAGATCACAAAGGGAATTAGCAAACTAAGCACTCCCAATTGTTCAAGGAATCGTGAAAGTACCGGGATCCTCCAACTTAGGAGCCATGGAATGAACAATTGCACTCACTTGATGAGTGACCTTGATAGTGTCAAAATTCATTGACCGCTTATTAGTCACAAGATCTTTCATACACTTTGCATAATCGGACATTTGTTCCAAAGCTTCTACAAATGGCACATTAATTGAAAGACTCTTTATCATTTGAATGAACTTCTTGAATTGATTCTCACCATTTTTCTTGGAATGTCTTTAAGGGTAGGGAGTTGGAGGCTGATAAGTTGGTATTTTACCAACTTACCTAGTCTTTAAGCTTAGATTTTTCCTACGTTTGATTGATAACATCGTGTGTTTATTGTCGCTTACTTCTATTTTACAGGTTCTATATGATTTAGAAGTGATCATGAAGAAACCAAGTGAAAATGAGTCAAAAAGATGCCGAAAAGAAGAAATCTAGAAAATGGCCTCAGATGTCGCAATTACGACATCAACTTGGCAAATGCAAAGTGTCAGTAAAGATATCAATGTTACACCCTATTTGTTTTCGTACGTAAAAATGCCTCGTAAGCAAACTAGGGTTCTTAACATGATAAGAGGGTTATGTTATCATTTATTTTAGTTTAATGATAGTCATGTATTAAGTTTGAGGTCAAGCGAGTTGTGGAACAAAAGTCGATGAAAGTCATCACATGTTACGTTCATAAGTTTTATTCAAATATAACTGAAATTGTCTCCCAATATACTTATAGTTAAGGGGTGTTCCAACCATAAAATTGAATATCAATGAGTCTATATTCTAATGCAACAAACCGTTTGTCAATACGACATAGGAGTAGAGAGGTATATGTGTTTTTACAAGACTGCGCAGACAGCTAGGTGACAAGTAGGTGTGTCACCTTCTTGCTTAAATGAGAGGATTATATAAGTCCAAAAATGGGTCAGTTCGGGTCGTCCAAAGAGACATTGTAAATACCTATTTCCTTCATATATTACACAGATAATAGGGCACAATAACCATACCTAAACCCGTGCAAACATCCTTTCAAATATTGCACACAAACCCTAATTGATTTTCTCCCCTTTTCATGTTCTAGTTCGAGGAACAACGTAGACTTTGAAGAACCAAGATAGGAGATGAGTTATTCAATAAATAACGTAAGTTTACTGATCTATTTAATCCATTTTCCTGCTATAAATGTATGGTAAGTCGTTCTATATTTGTAAGAACTCACGGGACGGTGATCGAAAGCCATGAGTTCGAGTTATTCAACTTGTAGTGGAATATTTTGTGTTGCTGTTGGATTGCGTATTTTGCTACTGTTTTAAGGTAATTTGGAGGAGAAAGGGTGTGGATGAACACCACATAAATGTAGGACGGTGGTCTGGTTGTTCGTCATAACATTTTCGGACTATTTGACACTACTACGGCGGTTGTTTTGTGTCTGGAGAGATTGAGGTGTGTTGGGCTCTTTTGTAGTATTTTGTGGTGTATATAAGGTTGGAAAATAATGTATATATGTTGTTATTGTTGTGTTCTTTTGTTGTTGGTGTTATCTTGAATTTTGAGGAAGTGGAGATCATAGGGGATATGCTGCCCATATTAATATAAAATAAGCCTATCCTTCGTTATGCGATAGTTGTACCTTTCGTAACTTAATGATAGTATTATTATCGTTGTTGTAGATTAAGGTGCAAAGAGACGAGTTCAACGTGGTTATTGGAAAGATTGTGATAAGGTATTTAAGGCTAAACCTTTCCTTCATTTTGGTATGATATCGTAACTACATGTGTTTGATAACGAGACATAAAGAGAAGTTCGTATTCCAGGAATTTATTCACATTCTCCTAGTCTCAGAAGTTACAGTATTCTCTATTTTTGGGACTTTCTTTTCAGGTAAGTATTATCTTCTTTCAATCAAGAGGGTATAGGGTCTATATATATACAGTATTACAGTATTTTAACAAGCACCGAGCTATAATCAGTGCACAGGCCCCTCTTGGGCAAACTCTGATCAGATGGTACATTATATACCGAGCCTACTGTGGCTGACGGCCTATGAGCGAGTCCACAATGGCTGAGATACCAAGCCTAGTATGGCCGAGAACCTATGAGCGAGCCTACTACATCCGAGCAGTTACACGTTCCGAGCCTTATAGGGCGGAGCAACTATTTTACTTACTATATTGAGAGACTTGAGTCATTATCAACAGGTAAGTACATCTCCTAATCACCTTTGACTCCCAGTTACTTCAGTTATTATATTATCAGTTTTGTTTCAGCTTTTAGTTATTCTATTGCCTTACATACTCGGTACATTATTTCATATTGACGTCCCATTTTAGGCGACACTACATTTCCTGCATGCAGGTTCCGTGAGACAGACTGGTAAACCTCATCTGTAGGTGTTGTCCGTGATCAGCTTGATCAGTAAGCTCCATGTCCTTCGGAGTTGCCGGGTCTAGGGTTTTGAGTACATATTGTGTATATATCATGGGTAGGTCAGGGCCCTGTTCCAACCACAGTACATCCAATAGTAGAGGCTTGTAGACATATCCTGTCAGTTAGGGCAGTATATTGGGCTTGTAGGCCTTTTGTGTATATTTTTGTTGGTTTATCAGCTGTAGTAGTTAGGACGGCCCTGTCGGCCCAACTTTTTATTGATGTTCAGGTAGAGCTAGTTTTTGTTCAGTTTTATATTTTGTTTCACAAATTGTCTTGCAACGTGGCCCTATATCCAAAGTATGACATAGTATGTTCAGAGTCCCTCAGTGAGGCACTGGGTGCCGGTCTCTCCCCCAAGGTTAAGTGAGGCACCGGGTGCCGGTCTCTCCCCCAAGGTTGGTAGAGCAGTTTTGTCCTAGGGAGTCTATAAGCCGTGACTAGTAGGGTCTTGTTTATAGATGTGTTATGAACCGTATTATATAAGCAGGGAACTACATGGCATTTAGGAGTTGGTTACCTTTCTTTAAAATCTAAATCGTGCTGTAGAACTGAGTTATAGGAAATTTGAGTTACACTTACATATTGGTGCTTGCATAAAGAGATGACGGTAGAAAGGAAGACTACGACAAGTCAGAGGAGAGATACAGCAGCGGGTGAGGGGACCAACAGGGTACCCCTTATAGATGTGGCGAAGTCGAAGGCCTAGGGCGAGACACCTGCTCAGCCATTATCGGCTCCTCCACCACCTGAGGAGATTCCTAGGGATACCGCACATCTAGTTCCCTCTCCACTTCCATCAGATCAGGACTTGAGGAATGTGGTGCATTGGTTGACACAGTTGGTAGCCACCCAGGGACAGGCTAGGGCATCAACTAGTGCAGGGTCTTTTGAGGGGTCTGGGAGTTCAAGAGTCCGAGAGTTTGTTGCTTTGAGTGCCCCAGTGTTCACGGGGACAGATCAGAGGGAGGACTCGCAGGATTTCATAGATCAGCTTCATAGGATATTTCAGGTTATGCATGCCACAGAAAAATAGGTAGTTCTGCTAGCAGCTTTTCGACTCTGAGATATAGCCATCCTTTGGTACGAGGGATGGGAGAGGTCCATGAGATGTGATGCATTTCAAGCTATTTGAGAGAATTTTTCGGATGCCTTCCTTGACCAGTACTTACCGCGGGATATCTGACAGGCTCGAGTCAATCAATTTCTAGCCCTCAAGCAGGGCAATATGAGTGTTCGAGTGTATAGTCTCCATTTTGACTCACTGGCCAGATATGCTCTGTTTCGATCAGTTTCTAGCCCTCAAGTAGGGAAATATGAGCAGGGTTGGCCTTAGAGTTGACCGAGGCATGTGCCACTGCTGCACTGCATGATAGTATGGATATCTCCTGGATTCAGGCATTTACCCAGAATATAGAAAGGGCAAGGCATCGGTAGCAGGGTACAGAGAGGAGTGAGCAAGGGTAGTGAAAGAGAATGAGATTTTCTAGGTCTCAAGAGTAGTCTCAGGGTAGTTATAAGCCCCAGTACTTCGGATAACCACCTAGGCCTCCACCACCTGAGTTACAGGGTTAGAGGTATGACCGCTATGCTCACTCAGGACTAGGACAGAGCTCGCAGGCGTCGGGTTTGCAGCGACAATAAGGATTAAGGCAGACATGGTCATTTCCACTGTGGTGTGACATTTGTAGTAGAGGACACTTGGGCCAATGTCGAGCAGGTTCTGACGCTTGTTGTACATGTGGGCGTTCAGGGCATATGATGCGAGATTACTCAAATAGAGATTCTTGGGTTACGACACAACTAGCGAGTTCAACAACATGATCATTTACATCCATGAATCCTTCAGGGTGTGAGTCTCAGTCTTTTGCTGGTAGAGGTCGAGAAAGAGATAGAGGTTCCAGTTAGGCCTTGATAAACCCAGGATCAACTTTATCGTATATTGCCCTGTTTGTCACGGGGAGGTTTGGTATAGTGCTTGAATTATTGACTAATCCTTTCGTGGGGAAAACTGATCATTGCTAGACGATATTACTGAGGTTGTACAGTGACAGTCTGTAGTCGTAAGACCTCAGCCGAGCTAACTGATCTAGAGATGATGGATTTTGATGCTATCATTACAATATTTTCTCCACCAGCAAGCTATAATCGGTGGGCAGGACCCTATTGGGCAATCACTAATCAGATGGTACTTTAACTACCGAGCCTACTATTGTCGATCGCCTATGAGCGAGCCTAGAATGGCGAGAGACCGAGCCTAGTATGGTCGAGCACTTATGAGCAAGCCTACTACGGCCGAGCACTTACACGTTCTGAGCCTTATATGGCCGGACATCTATTTTACTTACTATATTGAGAGAGTTGAGTCAGTATCAGCAGGTAAGTATATCTCCAGATCATCTTTGACTTCAGTTACTTTCAGTTAATATATTATCAGTTTAGTTTCAGCTTTTAGTCATTCTATTGCCTTACATATTCGGTACATTATTTCGTATTGACGTCCCATTCTCGTGGACACTGCATTTCATACATGTAGGTTCGGATTGATAGACTGGTAAACCTCTTCCGTAGGTATTGTCCGTGATCATCCTGATCGGTAAGCTCCATGTCCTTCATAATTGCCGGGTCTAGGGTTTTTAGTACATATTTTGTATATATTATGTGTAGGTCGGGGCCCTGTTTCGACCACAGTACATCCATCCGTAGAGGCTTGTAGACATATCCTGTCAGTTAGTACAGTATGTTGGGCTTGTAGGCATTCTATGTATATTTTTGTTGGTTTGTAAGTTGTAGTAGTTATGACGGCCTTGTCGGCCTAGCTTTGTGTTGATGTTCAGTTTTTCATTCAGTTTTATATTTTGTTTCACTATTTGTCTTGCTACGTGGCCCTATGGCCAAAGTATGACATTGTATGTTCAGAGTCCCTCAATAGCAAGTTGGCACGCTAGGTTAAGTGAGGTACCGGGTGCAGGTCTCGCCCCCCAAGTTCGGGGTGTGACAAGCAAAAGTCGCAATTGTGATGGAGGAATCGCAAATGCAAAGTCAACCAGACAAGTCAACCTTCACAAATGTGAAACCAAGTGCACAATGCTTAAATTCGCAAATGCGAACTTTGAGACCGCAAAGGCGATGCTTAACAGTAATGCCATTATTCGCAATTGCGATCCTCACTTTGCAAATGCGATTATCGCGCTTCAGTTCTGGGAACTTCTATAATTTCACATTTTTGGCCCCATACCCTTTAATACACGACCTAGCTAATTAGAAACACATCTTTGGAAGATCTTTGGCTTTTTCCAGTCTCTTGACTAGAGAACACAAGTTTGGGAGCTAGGGTTATTGCAGACACACTTGGGTCTTAAAGATTTGAAGCTTTTGGTTGAGAATTGCTTACCAATTTATGTTTTTTTTCTTTATTACCTTGTTTTGTATTGAATATCTAAGTGTGTAGTATGTTTTCCAACACTTGAATCTTGTTTATGGGAATATTCGTATTTGAAGTGTGGATTAAATATCTTGTTGTGCTTATGTATTGAACGATTTTTATTTATATTGAAGTGAGTTGTTGTTTCCTTAATTATTCTTGTACTTTAATATTTCTAGAGGGATTAGCTAATCCTAGGACTCACCCATTCACTTCGAATTAATTTTGGGAAAGCTAATTTGGGGTTGGGAAAGATGAATTAACAAGAACTTTAGGCATTAACCCTTACTTTATTAATTCTACCTAAGCATAAGATTGAACTACTTGTAGCCATATTCGGGTGTGTTTAATCTCTCAATTGTTTTAGGGATAATTCTATTAGGAGGTCTTGTTAGTCTTCGGAAGAAGCTAATATAGAATTATTACACGAGGCTAATTAATATAAACTCATTTATATTTGTAAAATCGTGAAATACATTGGATCGTTACTTGAGTGTAATTCCTATCGCATCCATGCTTGTAGCCATTGGTCATTTTACTTGCTTTCTGGGTTAGTTTAAATTTTCTCATTTAGTTATAAATATTTTCTCAAAACCTTTCTAAGTGTTTGGCTTAGCATAATAAGTGATAATTTTCTTACATGCCTAATCGCCTACCTATTGTTCTCCGTAGGATTCGATCCCGACTCATAGTTGGGTAAATTATATTGCATGCGACCGTGTCCATTTAAATTTTAGTAGTGGATTTGAATGTCACCAAAATTGGCGCCGTTGCCATCTTGAAGGTGTTGAGGAGGATCCGGAAGGTAACTGTATAGATCCGAGAAAGCCTATTACTCCATTGAAGAAAAGAGGAAAGGGCAGCGCCGTGAAAAGATAAAAAGAGAAAGTTGGGATCTTCTTCTCAGAACGACCAGGGTAGCCAGCCATCATCTTATACAGGAGGACCATTTGCTATGCCTTCCGAGAAAATGCGGCAGATTCGCGACCTAGTAGCTGGCCTTTGCATAGGGACCTAGGAGACATCTGAGGCACCCTCTTTATGCATTTCAAAGAAAGAATTTCAAAAGTATCTTGATGATCAGAAGAAGCAAGGGGATCACCTTAATAATCTGGAGAAAGCATACACTGATTTGTCCACGACGCACAGTACTTTGAGTACTTCTCATGCCAAGCTGGCAAATGCACACACTAGGATAAAGAAGAGGAAGAAGAAAAAAGATAAATTCTTCACCCGCACGTGGAAGGGTGTGAAAGGGTTATGGAAAGGTCTAAAGCATCAAGATTCAGTGCCATAGATCGAGCCGGAAGATGATGATGATGCTCCAGTTCATTGGTCCGAGAAATAGGAAGAAGAGGAGGATGCGACTAAGTCCGACAGCAAGGAGAGCACTTGATTCAATATTTAGGGAGCACTTTCCACCATTTTACTCTTTTTGTTTAGTTGCATTGAGGACATTGCAACATTTCTAGTTGGGGTGGCTACTTATATAACTGTTCATATGGTATATTGATATTTTATTTTCATGTGATGGGTTATAATTGTATGTGTTACTAACTTCTTGAATTTTTGTTTTTATATATAGTATGTTTTATTGACTTGATTTTTATTAGCTTCTTGTTTTTTATAAATAGAATGTTTATTTTTTGTTGGCAATATCCGTGGTTTTCATTGTACCACAGTTCTTTTTCCAAGGATGCCAATTTTCTTTTTGAACCGGGTAATGTTTGGTAAATTATTGTGTCGATGTTTCCCTATGACGGATAGCTAGGCGACTTTCTTAAGGGAATTAGTCATATAGTTTAGATATAGTTTTTGTTAATTTAGGAAGAATAAGTGGTTTGAGTTGGGGTTTTTGCCCATTGGCCAATTTGTGGCTTGCTTGGTAGCAACATGATTTTAACCTCGACATATGAATTCTTGTTCGTTGAAAAAGAAATATGATTCAAGTAAAGATCATTGTCATGACTTCTAGACTCAATTTTTGGCTCTTTGATTCATTAAATGGTCTCTTAGGCTATATGTGACTTCTTTGAGTTTATTGGTTTCAATTGGATTTTGGATTTGTATTCTACTCGAGTTTTCATGTTCCATGTGTGGTGAGATTTATTGTGAGTTCTTTTGCATTATTTATAGTCTAGAACTTGCCTGGAATGTGCTTCAAGGAGAAATCCTAGACTAACTTGGTTTGAAATATGATGTTAGACCTTCCTTGGACCGTCATTATGCCTTAAATTTCCTACCCTTGTATATTTTCTCTAGTCAACCCTTTTTGAGCCTTTAAACGTTTTTTTTTTTGGCAACCATGTTACAAGCTTTAACCCTTCCTTTTTTAGTGATCTATCTTTTGTGTCCTACCTCTCTAAGTACTTTGAAAGTGTAAACATAGTCTAAAATCCTAAGTTTGGGGGTGAAGGTTGGAAAAGTTCTGATGTGGAAGTTACTAAAAAGGTGAAAGGTAATAAAAACAATAGTGGAACCTTCTTTGATTTTTGAGAAAAACATAAGTAAGAAAGAATAAAAAGGAAGGAAAAATATGGAATTGTGAATAAATGGAAGACTAGGTGATGAAATGAAAAATGAAGAAAAGGTGGAAAAGTGTCTGAATGAAGTGTACTTTGACTGTTGAAACATTGTAATGCTTAGAGAGGTTTTGAGTCACTCTAACCAAAATTGTGCCCTACCTTAAGCAAAAGCCTAAACTACAACCCTTTAAGTCCTAATTGATTTTGAACCAAGTTTGTCTAAACTACACCATGTTACTTGGTGGTGCACCCTTAGGACGAAAACTTAGAGCTTGAGAGATTTCCCCATTTGAACTTCTAGATTACGCATTAATGTGCTGTGTGAGGCAAGTTGGGCATCCAAATCGGCATTATTTTCCATCATTTGCTTAAACATACTCTTAATATTACCCAAATCATTTTTTTAAGAACTTGAACCATGCGATGGATAAGGAGGTGGGTTGCTCGGTTGTTGATACATTGGGGGCAGTTGAAAACGCGACCACCGATTGCCTTGATTGTTTCCCTAACCACCTTGATTGTTACCTCCCTAATTTCCTTGATTGTTTCAACTCCAATTTCCTTGACTGTTGTTATTATGCCAATTTCCTTGATTATTAGAATCTAATTGCCTTGGTTATTTTGTGGTTGCCATTGTTGTTGATTTGAGCCGTGGAAGTTGTTT